>CAUYRH010014111.1:0-49115 GCA_963574655.1 Perodicticus potto
TGGGTGGATTAAATTATTTTTTTCTTGAGGCAGAGCCTGAAACTGTCACCCTGGATAGAGTGCTGTGGCATCACAGCTCACAGCAACCTCCAATTCCTGGGCTCAAGCAAGTCTCCTGCCTCTGCCTCCCAAGTAGCTGGGACTACAGGTGCCCGCCACAATGCCTGGCTATTTTTTGGTTGCAGCCGTCATTGTTGTTTGGTGGGCCCAGGCTGGATTTGAACCTGCCAGCTCAGGTGTATGTGGCTGGCACCCTAGCCACTTGAGCCACAGGCCCCAAGCCATGGGTGGATTAATTTTTATTGTTCTTTCACATTAAGCCTGTGTGCATCCTGGCAGCTTTGATGTATCTCCTGGAGATGGCAGATGGTTGTGCTATGCATCTTCATCCATTCAGCAGAGCCTATGTCTTTTGAGTGGTGTGTTTAAACCATTAACGTAAAGAGATAGGATTGATATATGGGACGCTGTTCTGTTTGTCATGTTGGGTAGTGCCTTATTGCTTTGTTATCCCTTTTGTGCTGTTAATTTAGAAAAGTTTTGAGCTTAGATTTTTTGAGTTATTTTACTCTAGTGCTGATTTGTATATAATGCATTTCTGAGTATTTCCTACACAGGGAAGGTCTGGTCATAATAAATTCCTTTGGTGTTTGCTTGTCTGGAAAAGACTTAATGTCTTCATTGGTTGTGAAACTTAGTCTGGCAGAATACAAACTTCTAGGCTGACAGTTCTCTTTCAGATGATTGAAAACAGATCTCCACTCCCTTCTGGCTCTGAGATTTCAACCAAGAAGTCTGCTGTTAACCTGCTGGGGTTCCCTTTTTAAGTCAGTTTTTCTTATATCTTGTAGAATATAGAATATCTTATATCTTGTAGAATGTTTGTAGAATTTTTGTCCTTTCTTTACACTTTGGCTAGGTTGATTACCATGTGCTTTGGATATGTCTTATTTGCTATGAACCTTTCTGGTGTTCAATTACCATCTTGTATATGTATCTGAAGGTCTAGATCTCTGGCAATACCAGTGAAATTTTCCTCAATAATCCCCTCAAATAGATTGTCCACGCCCTTAGTGCTTTCTTCTTCTCCTTCAGAGATACCTGTAATTCATCTGTTAGTTCACTTTGCATAGTCCCGTATCTCTCTAAGTCAGCAGTTCTTAACCTGTGGGTCGTGACCCCTTTATAACAATGAAAATACATCATGGCATTAGGAAGGTTGGGAACCACTGCTCTAAGTGATCGGCCTTTTGTCTTCTCTTCTCTGCCTCTTTAAATGACTGGGTTAGCTCACCCAAGAGATTTGTCATTAAGTTCTGAGAGTTTGTTCTTCTCCATGCTTTAGTCTATTGTTGAAGCTTTCTGTTGTGTTTTGAATTCCCTAAATGCTTCTTTTACTTCTTAAAATTCTATTCTATTCTTTCTTATGTTGTATAGCTCTATTTTTATTAATTTTCTGGGGTTTTGTTTGGTTTCTTTTTGTCTTCAAGTTTCTCTTCAGTTACATTCATCTTATTTGCCATCCATATTCTGAATTCCATTTTTGTCATTTTTGTAATTTCCGTGTGAGTGAAGTTCACTAGTGTGGCTTGTGATCCCTCAAGCATATTGAAATGTTTTATTTTTCATGTTGCCAGGGTTGTTGTGCTGATTTCTTCTTAACTGAAATCTCTTTTCTCAACTCAGGGCTAGTAGGTTTGCAGGGCACCTGTTCTTTGCTGAGCCTTCTCTTGCTTAATTAGAAGGGGTGGTTCCTAGGTAGTGCTTTTTTCCCTGCTCTCAAAGGTTGATTTGGCAGGGGAGAGCCACATAGGCAACTGTTCTGATTTGTCCTATTCACCTGGGATTGCCCCTGTGCGAGACTGTTCTGGGTGATCTTTGTCATGGGTGTTGGATTGCTCACCAGATAATTGTAGGGAACTCAAGTTGGTAGTTAGGTGAGACCCTTCTCCATGAAGGCTGGTGTTGTGGGCATTGCCCTGCATGCGGCCTCCCCAGAGATGAGATTGTAGCTGGGCTGGAGGAAGCTATCTAGGCAACTCCTAGGTTGTAGTCATTTGCTTAAACCAAGTCCCAGAGTACTGGTAGCTTGAGGGCAGGGGAGGGGGTTGTCCCTGGCAGGACAATGGACATTGGAGCATTTCTGCCAGCTGTGCAATAGTTGCAGAGGTCCAGGGGTGGGGTCTCATGCAGGTATGGCACTGGAATCTTGTAGGTGGTGTTCATGGCTTGGCAGGAGTTCTGAAGTCACTGGTATGGAGATTTGTGCTCTGTGAAAGCTACAGAGCAGGGATTGGAAAAAGGAAACAGGGGTAGGGCTTCTAAAGGGCCTCAAACCCAGAAGCAGAGATTAGCTGAAAGCAATCTGATCCCACCTGAAAGGCAGAGTCAGGGCCAAACAGGCAGCAGGCTGTTCTGCAGGCTCAGGGACCATGAGAGTGCCAAGTCATGAAGGTGAAGATTGATTCTTTTGACCCAGGAACCACAGAGTTCTCCCTGCCCCCACCCCAGGACCTATAGAAACATTGCCTAAGCCTCCCAAGTCAGAGTCTGCAGCCCCCTACCTGACCCTGGTGCTTGGCTTCCAGTCACAGGGAATGGCTCAGAGGATGATCCACTTAGTCCACTTCCTCCCCAGACTGGTGGGGGTGATTTGAAGGCCACCACCACAAATTAGTGTCCCATGCCCTCTTGGCACTATGTATGCAAGAACACAGGATGACTTTCTGACTACTGAAACTTGGGGTCAGCTAATGCTCAGTCTCCACATGCCTGTTGTCTGGTGCAAAGACTATGCATAGACTACAGGGAGGTCTCTGGTCCATCCAGACAGAGGCCTATGGTGGTGGATGAAGCCCTCTCACTGTAGGTCTATTATATACCAAACATAGATGTATATAATAGGAAAAATTGTAATACATGATGATTAAATCAAGTCTGAAAGATGGTGTGGTTACCATTATATGTCAACTAAGTGCAATTGCTTCTGACATAATGTATGACTTTTTCTTCATCAACAAACTTTACTATCTCATTCTCATTCCACCTCTACCAGAGTGGTGGAATCCACTACCCAATCTCACCAACCGTTTGAACCAGTCAGCCCTCACCTTCCCACTTCAAACCCTGGGGTTTCTGATGAGTGGAGTTACTCCATACCTCTAACACCTGTATACAGTCTACTGTTCCTTTGCCTTAAACCTGAAAGCTGAAAGGAGTCCTGACACAATCACTGCCAAAAAGTTAGCACAACAGAATATCAGGTGACCTAACTCTCTACCACCAGCCACCTATCCCTGAGCCTGGAGAGCTACATTGTTAGGCCCCAGTTTCTACCCTAATACTTGACCTTGTTGGACCAGTGTCATTCATGTAGCACTTCCCTATGGATTTCCTTCACTGAAGGAAGTACAATATCTATCACATCATATCTTCCCAAACCTTCATTCCATAATGCCTTATTTTATTTATTTGTGCACCTCTTCCTTCCCTTCCAAAACCCTTAAAACCTGTGATAATTGAGCAGTAAACTTTGTTATATCTTTATCTCCTTCTCAGGATATTATGAACTCCTGCACAGAAAGCAAACTTGGCTCTCTCCCTTGAGGATAGTACTTTCCCTATACTCTTATCAAATAGAGATCATCTATTAGCATGCGCACAACTCTTCTTGGGACATGAAATCATTGTCCTTGTTGACCCTCATATTTGCTCTCAAATCATTACTCTGTTTTACTTCTTTTAAAATCTGCTTCTCCAAGCATAGTGGCTCACTCCTATAATCCTAGCACTCTGAGAGGACAGGGCAGGTGGGCTGCCTAAGCTCAAGAGTTTGAGTCCAGCCTGAGCAAGAGTGAGATCCCATCTCTAAAAAATAGCAGAGCATTGTGGCAGGTGCTTGTAGTCCCAGCTACACAGGAGGCTGAGATAAGAGGCTCTCTTGAGCCCAAGAATTTGAAATTGCTGTGAGTTATGATGCCACAGCATTCAGCCCCAGGGCGACAGAGTGAGACTCTGTCTCAAAAAATAAAAATTAAAAATAAATAAAACAAAATCTGCCTCTCCTCAAAATCTCATTCCTTTCAACTTTATTACTTGCCAAAATCTTAGCTGCCATCTTCGAACTGTCTAAACTCCCCCTCAGTCATTAAAGACTAGTACCTCCTGGCTCAGAGTTTTTTTCCTTCCTCCAAATCCTTTAATCTCTCTTCACACTAAAATCTACTGTATTATACCACCCGACAACTTGGCTTGTCAGATCTTTTATTTCCTCACCTCTGTGGTCATTTTTCTCAATTTTACCTTCTACTCCTAATGCCAAAGCAGGGCCTTTCCTCTCATCCGAAACTCTTCAATTTCCAAATCATGAACATATAAATTATAGTTATCAATTTCCATATTCAATTGAAACACTGTTTTTATCTCACTGACATTTCCTATATAATGATCCTACTACTTCTATTCTTTCACAGCCACCAGTATTCACTTTCTTCATGTTTCCATTTACATTGAATAGCTTACATTCCAACAACTCTTTTGCAAACAACTTCAAACCTCTTGCCCACTTTTCTTTTGATAATACAGTCTAAGAAACACTCAGAGCTGAATAAACCTACTCATCTGTGTTCCCCATTCATGGACATAAGTAACTAAGTGTTGTAGAGAAAGTAAAACCCCAAGCAGATGGCTGTCTCTGCAAACTCGTGACTTAATATTGCCGAAAAAACTACTCTGTTTGGGGGAGGGGGTCTGGCTAGTACCATCACCACCTGGTCTCGATGAAGGGCCCACGCAGTGGGCAAAAGAACTGACCATGTCATATAACTGTCTCATAACCGTATCTTAATAACCAGCCTCTTTACTTCCATCTGGTGTGTTTGTGTATGTTGAAAACTAAGAGTCTGATAAGAGTATAGTCTTCTACAATTTCTAACTGAAATACTGTCACCAGCAACATAAACAAATATACTTTTAAAAATCATGCAATTGAAAAGTTTAAATTTGGATTGAAAATCTGGTTTCTGTT
The DNA here is from genome assembly GCA_963574655.1 of Perodicticus potto. Taxonomy (NCBI): domain Eukaryota; kingdom Metazoa; phylum Chordata; class Mammalia; order Primates; family Lorisidae; genus Perodicticus; species Perodicticus potto. Next base: position 5,027 of record CAUYRH010014111.1, read on the forward strand.
TCTTTGTTCGTTTGTTTTAAACTATGATAAGGCTATCAATGTGAAAGGAAACAAATACACTCAGTATTATTCTTGGGTAGGGCGCCGGCCAAGATATATGATATATAATACCCATATATCATGGGTATGATATATGATACCCATATATCAAGGGCAGCGGGTTCAAACCCAGCCCCGGCCAAAATGCAACAAAAAAATAGCCGGGCATTGTGGCGGGCACCTGTGGTTCCAGCTACTCGGAAGGCTGAGGCAAGAGAATTGCCTAAGCCCATGAGCTGGAGGTTGCTGTGAGCTGTGACACCATAGCACTCTACCGAGGGCAACAAAGTCAGACTCTGTCTCTAAAAAAAAAAAGAAAACAGAACAAATACCACTCCTGATAACAATAGTAAAATTATATAAGTAAAACTTAAAGGCTTAATTTTGAAATGTTCATTTGTCTGTAGACAAAAGTTGATAAAAAGGATATATTAATTATAGGTCAAAAAAGTATAAAGTAGAAGAAAGAGAAATGTTTAAATAGATGTTTGATAAATTATTTGAACAGCTTTCCTTTGAACAATCATTTAGATGATTGGATCTAATGCATGCTATAGATCACATGTTGTGGCTTTCAGTGATGATTTTCAAAGGTATGATTCACTTGATTCAATGCCATACTGAAAATGGGAAAATATTAATTTTCTTGCTTTAAATATGGTAAAAGTATTAACTTTCTTGCTTTAAATATGGTAAAAATATTAATACATAGATTTGAATTTTTTAAATATCATAAATTTATAGGAGAATGCAACCAGTAGAGGGAAATTTATAGAGAAGCAATTTTGGAATGGAGAAGCATTTCTAACAAAAGATTTTGACCAAATGTTAAATAAACTCCTACCTCAGTAAAGCTTTTTTTTTTATTGTAGCAAAGAATAACTTAAGACTATCACGAGTATCACATGAAGGTGAAAGTGTTCATTTTTCCAAAAAGGGTTGATTTTTGTATCTTTTCAAGATTCCAATATTTACTTTGACAATGCTGGTGTTATAAGTTTGCTATGTAGAATATGTTGGGAAACCACAGCTACTAGTTCAAACAGTATTAAATTTTATTCATAGGACTGATTATGCAGTATATTGCAATCAAACACCATTCTTTATTTTTAGATTTACTGGTGTGTAATTGACAGATAAAGATATTTAAAGTGTACAATGTGATACATTTACACATTACAAAATGATTACCACAATCAAGCCAATTAACATACCTATTACCTCACACAACTACCTTTTTGTGTGTAATGAGAATACTTAAGATATACTCTCTAGGAAAACTTCAAGTAACTAACACAATATTATTAACTATAGTTATCATGCCATTAGGGTTCCAGAATTAGACATTTTTATATCCCCCGTGTAAGTGAGATCATACAGTATTATATCTTTCTGTGTTTAATTTATTTAACTTAGTATAATATCCCCCAGAGCCATCATGTTGTTGAAAATGACAAGATTTCCTTCTTTTTAAGTTGAATAGTATTTCATTATGTGTGTATTCTACATTTAATTTATTCTTTTTTTTTTTTTTTTTTGAGACAGAGCCTTATTTTCATCCTTGGTAGAGTGCTATGGCATCATAGCTCACAGCAACCTCTTGGGCTAAAGCAGTTCTCTTGTGTCAGTCTCCTGAGTCGCAGGGACTACAGGTGCCTGCCACAATGCCTGATTATTTTTAGAGATAGGGTCTTTCTCTTGCTCAGGCTAGTCTCAAATCAGTGAGCTCACGCAATCCAGCCCCCTTGACCTCCCAAATTCAATCCTCACACTAGAATTACAGGCGTGAGCCACTGCACCCAGCCTATTTATTCATTCTTGGACAGACACTTGGGTTGTTTCCATATCTTGGCTGTTATGAAAAATGCTTAATAACAGTATTATAAAGAATAATTCTTTATGTATTTTTTTATTTTCTTGCTTTAAATATGGTAAATTAACAATCTAAAATTAAAATGAGGAAACAACAGAGAAAGGAAAGCTTGAAGTGTCTATTTAGTAGGTAAAATTTTTACTGACCATATAATCAGTGTTGGAATTACATTAAAATTACCTTTGACAATAGGAATTTTGAGCACATTGAGATGATTTTCAGTTCATTTAGCAAGCAATGGAGCCATTATATTCGATGCACTGTATTACGATTAGGGGATGTCAACATAAAACACAGTCTCCTCTTTCAAGGTACTAAGTAAGGTTCTTGGTGGGGGGGGGTAAGACAGTCAGAAGCAGGTCCTTTCATTATACAAGGTGTCCATAAAATGTGTGTGCAATTTAAAATAGTAGGCACATGAACTTTATGGACACCCTGTATTAATACCAGAAGATGTGGAAAAACAAAAATGCATGATTCCACTTTTATGAGGTAACTAAAATAGGTTTATAGAATCAATGAGTAGAATGATTTTTACTAGGGACTGCAGGAAAGAGGAAATGGGACCTTACTAATCAATAGCCATAAAGTATCAGTTAAGCAAGATGACTAAGCTCTAGAGATCTGCTATACAACATTGTGCCCACAGTTAATAATACTGCATTGTGACTTACAAATTTGTTTACAGGGAAGTTCTCATGTTAAGTGCTCTTATCACAATAAATTTTAAAATATTAGCCCAGGCTAAAAACAAAAAGCATTTTGCTTTAAACAACTATTTTTTTCTACATATATAAGAAGGTGCCAAAAAACATACACATACTGAGAGATATTATCTCTGTAGTACTTTTTAAAGTTGAATTTAATTACAGAAGCAAGGTGAGATAAAAGCTTCCATCAAAAGATGGCATTCATCAGATGAACGCTAGTGTCCCCATGAGACAGGCGGGACAGTCAAAGAAAATGGCGGGAGCACAGCTGCCATTCGAAAAGTGGTCGTCATTCATTGAGGAGTGCAAGACCATTTTGAAGTGGTGTTTGAAAGTCCAGAACATTGTGGATGTACAATGATGGAGGAGTGAGTATGAGAACCTGAAGGATGTGGTGGACCATAGAGAACCAGCTACACTGGCCAGACTGTGGGAAGAAAGTGAGACGGTGTGGCCAAGGATACCAGTGGGTGCTTGGGTCAGCGTTGGTTAAGCACTAGTTTCCTGTAATCAGAAGTGTCTGGACGCTGATGGTAACCACTCTAAGCACAACTTGTAATTGCAGAAGTCAAATGTAACTTGTATTTATCCTTTTTGTCAGTACATATTGAGTATTATGATTTTTGTTTTTGGGTTTTTTGGTCTTTGTTTATGAAATCATAGCTGTGTACATTAATGCATTTATGTGGTACAATGTGCTGGCTTTATATACAGTTTGAAATACATCAAACTGGTTAACATAGCCTTCACCGTACTTTCTTAATTATTGTGTTAAGACATTTATACTCTACACTTAGTATATTTGACATGTACCCTTGTAAAATGCACCATAGGTGTGGTCCGACCAATTACTCTCCCTCCATCAACCCATGAATGGATTAATAAATTGTGGTATATATACACCATGGAATATTATGCAGCCTTAAAAAAGATGGAGACTTTACCTCTTTTATGTTTACATGGATGGAGCTGGAACATATTCTTCTTAGCAAAGTATCTCAAGAATGGAAGAAAAAGTGCCCAATGTACTCAGCTCTACTATGAAACCAATATATAAGCAGTCACACTTCCATATGAAATCTATAACCCAACTACAGCCCAAGAGGAAGGGGAATGAGTACTACAATTTTAATACAATTTTCTCCTTTTTTAAATGTGTACATATTTTTGGCACCCTCTGTGTGTGTATACACATACACACACATATATACACACACATTAGACACACCGATGTGTATATTTCCACATTACAAATAATCAACTACATATATTACATAGAATGAGAAATGCTGCAACATAAAAGTATGTGAGGGGGGTTGGTGAGGAGCTAACTGTGCAGTCTGGAGGAAGAAGAGTGGGAAGAGTTTTCTCAAGAAGATGACTGTGATTCCTGCCTAAGCAGCTGAGTAGGAGGAGTGGGGATGAATATCTCTTTCTTGGTAGAAGAAATCAAATTACCAAAAGACAAAGACGAAAAGCAATGTTTTTTTATGAAAAGAAATAAGAAGCAGATTTATATTATTTGTAATAAAGTGCACAGTATAACAAGGACAATGTGAGTGGGCAGTTTATTGAGGGCCCGTGTGCTAGAATAAGACGTTTTGGCTTTTCCTAAAGGGGAAGAAGAGACTTTGCAGAGTTTTCAATAAAATAGAGAAAAGGAAAGTTTGCAGTTAGTAGATTATTCTGAAAGTAATGTGAAACATAGTGTAGAGAAAAAGCGAGACTAGAGGCAAGGAGACAAGTTGGAAGTGGGCCCTTTTGTTAGTCCAGGCATAAGGTGGTAAGAACCTCACAAACCACAGAAGTGAGAGTGAAAATGAAAGAAACTTCAGATTCAAGAAATATTGGGGCATTAAAATGAGCTGAACTTAATCATCAGATCAAAATGGTATATGGACAAAGCAGGGAAAGACATCCAGGACAAATGCCAAGTTTATAAAGTTCATGATTAGATGAATGATTTACATATAGCAAGAGAAAAGGAAAAGAGAAAGAATAGAAGGAGAGAGAAAGGGAGAAGGGAGTGATACAGGAGGTTTTTATTACTTCATTCTAACGAGGTTACGTACGAGTCTGGACCTCTGAGAAGAGGTAAAAAGTTCAGGAAAAGAAGTGATTGAGAAGAACAAGGAGCAGATGATGAGCCCTTGAATAATGCAAACTTTATGTCATGGGCAAAAATAGGAGTAAAAAGCCTATGTACAAGGACAAGAATAGTGATCGGAGTCAGAGAAACATAATCAGGAGAAAGTGGAATGAGGAAAGCAAAGAAAGTTTGCCAAGACGGAGGGAATGATCAATATTCACTGTCACAGAGACACCTGGTAAAAGAAAGGCTGAAATGTATGTGTGTTCCCAAATTTTCCAGATTGGAATAAATGAATAATAGCTGTAGAAGATTATTTATAGTTAGTTGAGGAGTCATTTATTTCTTTATTTAAATTTATGCTTTATAGGTGTCTTTCTTCATTCACCTCTTTTATCTCTTTAAAAGAGATGCAGATTTTTATTTACTTAATTCTTTTTGTATTTACTGATTCATTAAGCTTTTATTTACCCTTTTTTTTTTTTTGCAGTTTTTGGCCAGGGCTGGATTTGAACCTGCCACCTCTGGCATATGGGGCCGGTGCCCTACTCCTTTGAGCCACAGGTGCCACCCTGGTTTTATTTACTCTTGTTAATTTATTCCTTTTTATCTTTGGCCTTTGTATAGCTGTTATCCTATTTTCTAAAGTTGATTGTTTAATGAATTTATTCTTATTTTGATATTAGTTGGTATATTATAAGCTAATATTTTTACTCTAAGTAGCTGATAAATTCTGATATCCAATGGTTTTGTTTTTTTTTTTTATTGTTGGGGATTCATTGAGGGTACAAGAAACCATGTTACACTGATTGCATTTGTTGGGTAATGATATCCAATGTTTTCATTATTGCTTTCTAGAAATTGTGTCATTTTAGTTTGTATTTCTCTTTTGACCCAAGAGTTTCTTAATAGGAAGTTTTTACATCTTTACGGAGAATAGACTTTTAACCTTGCTTAAGTTTTAAGTGTGCTGCACTATAATCACATTAATATGGCTTATATTAATGTATTTGGAATTTAAATTTTCTTTATGGCCCGACATATCTGGTAAATTTTCATACCTGTTTCATATTTACCTGAAAATAAAGTATATTCTTATTTATTAGGGTACAGGGTTCATATATGTCCATAAGATGGTATTGATCATTTGTTGGAATCTTCTATATCTCTTACTAATATTTTGTTGAGCATATTTACCTGTGTATTTTTATTTGTGGGAAGACACAGAGTAAAGTCTTCACAGTGTTAATCTCTGGGCTGAAAAGTAGATGTAGGGTATTGGGGGAGAATACAGGAAATTTTCTTCTTTATTCTATTTATATTTGTATTGTTTGAATTGTTCTACAGTGTCAAAGAGTTACTCTTATGTTTCACAAAAATAAAAAAATTATTTTTAAATTATAATTCTTAAAATATCTAGTCACAGAATCATTTACTTGGTGTTAAGTAAAAATTTTAACCTAATTTTCATTTTATCATTATTTTGAAAGTACATTAAAAACAATTAACCTGGGAGGGGCGGGGAGGGGGGAAGATGGGTGGAGGGAGGGTGATTGGTGGGATCACACTTACAGTGCATCTTACAAGTGTACAAGTGAAAATTACTAAATGTAGAATATAAATGTCTTCATATAGTGATTAAAAGGCCATGAAGACTATGTTAAATAGTTCAATGAAAATATTTCAGATTGTATGTGAAGTTAGCACATTGTGCCTCTTGATTGCACCAATGTACACAATTATGATTTAATAAAAATTAAAAAGAAAAAAAATAAATAAAAATAAATTCGGATATCACTTAGAAGTTAATATTATTTGATGCCTAGTCAGGTGCTATATATCCACTCCTTTCTAGGCATTTCTAGTTGTACCTGTTTCAACTAATTTTTTTAACATGTGTGCTTCCAGATGGTTTGTGAAAAGAAGATTTGTCTTTATTTCTTTGGCCTTTAAAAGCAGGAGAGTATTAGCTTCATAATAGAGAAGAGGCTTCTTTTTGTTATTTCTAAGTTTATCTGAATAAACAGTTATTTTTTTCAGGGAAGAGGAAATGTCCTTACCTTCTCTCTCTGCCAATTTCTGTAGCCACCAACTGCAGAAACAGCCATTTTGTAATAGCAGAAATAAGTCGCCTCCTGGAGCTTGGGAAGCATAGGAGAGACCCTCTTGCCCCCCACAAGAAGTGCACATGGCTTGTATGCTTGTCTATTTCAGCACTGTCTCTGCCAGACCCAGCGTGTGCACCTTGCCAGAAACGTTCATGCTCACCTGTCCCACGGGCCTTGACCCTGACATAGCTCTCACCCATGAGGGATGGGTGTGCCCTTTCCTGCAATCAGAAAGCCCATTCCGCTGCTGCTGGGGCCTTATACCATAGAACCCTGGGTTACCTCGGTCTTGCACAGGGCCCAGGGTCAGACTTCCTTCAGCCAGCTGCCATCACCATCACATTCACCTGATCAGAAGCTTCAGGCTGACCTAACTCAGCCCATAGAGTTTCTGTTTTCCCAGAGGGCTGGTTAACACAATCCAGACAAGCCAACATCACAGATTTTGAATTAAGAATAATTTTTTTGGTTGACAAAACATGTAGCACGAGCATGTTGCTCATCCTCAAGGTGGGCATCAAAACAGAGAATGCTCAATGACTTTCCTAGAATCTTATTGTACCATCAATGCATTTGAGAAAAACAAAATCTAGCCTCTTGATTTCATCTTACCTTGACATTTTTACTGCCCCGTGCCTGTTTTTTGTTTGCTTTCCCACAGTTTATCTGTCGGGAAATGTATAATGGTTAATTTCCTCCTAAAGAATAACTGATCTAGGGCAGTGGATCGTCCATACATCTGCTCGGCTCTTAAGTATGTCATGCATTATGTGGCCCAAATGGCTACATTAAGAAAAAAAAATTCCAATTAGTGAAATTTAAATATGGAATTTCTTTGAATAGCAATTCTCATTTCATATGTTACAACATCCTGATCGATGGCACCAAAAAGCAAGAGGTTTCTCTTATTGCTATATATTTTTATTTCCCTCCAAATATCAATGCCACATCAACTGTTAATCTGAAAAACCTCATTTAATGTCAGCTTGCTCACAGTTATGAAAATTCAGGTAATGTATTCCTGTTACTAATTGTATTTGAGAAAGTGTTATTAATTTCATATATCAAGTTCGTAGTGGCCATCTGTTCCCTCCGAACTGCTGCGTCTCCCTCCATCTGCCCTGTTTTTCTTCTGCTAATCGGGTGGCAAGGGCTCAGATGATCGGGAAGTTTCTCTCTGACTTTTGATTTGTCACTCATCATCAAGCCAGCTGTGCATTTGTAACAGACTCCTCCGACGGGTGGTGGTGAATTTAAATGTCTGGTTTTCTTTCTCTCTCTTTTTTTTTAATAGAACTTTTTTGTCAAAAAATGTTTAAAGGAAGCCAGATTGTATTTTCTACACTGTAAAATGTGCTTTGCTGCCACTAATTTGGCTGCATCTGCACTCTCATGAATATAGATGAAGGTACATGGCCAGGATATTATTAGGGACTGCTGCGAGCAGAGAAGAATTTTAAATGCAGCAAGATACCATAGTTTAGATTTCTGAGAACATTAGGACAAACTAACGTGAAACTGCTGACATTTGCTAGCTTTAAGTTCAAGATGAGTTTTTAAATCATAACAACAAAGATTCTTTTTTGAATATTTTTGCATGTGTGTGGTTGGGCAGGAGAAAGAGGTTATGAGAGAGAAGGATTCTGGGAGAATATTATTAAGTCAAAAATGTTTTCCTATAATGTTTTTTCTCCTTTTCTCCCATAAATCATGGAGTCAATGTGCAAGTGATTTGTCTGAGTTAATGTCTCATAATTAAGCAAGCAGGGCACAATGCTAACTAACACAGGACTTTCCAAGTAACTTCTTTTCACCCTATGGGATCAGATGTTAGGTTTACAGATCTATAGACTGGAAGACAGAACCTAGGATACTAATCATTTTTTGTTTGTGATTATTTGTTACATATTGTAGTGCTAATAACAGATTATAAGCAGTAAATATTTACTAAAATGGCATTCATCTTTTCTGATCAGCATTTTTCCCAAAGTTCAATAGACAGTTGCATCAATTAGATGTTTTATAACGATTAAATAAGTTTTATTTTTGCCTTTAAATGATTAACTTGATATAAGAAAATATTCAACTTATAGTCAACAAACATTTATTGCAAGTATGCTTTGAGGAACAGAGAGAAATCTGAAATAATGGGATAATTTCTGTCCTCAAGAAACTTTGAGTCTGTTTTAACTTTGATTGCCTTGCAGATGTAATCAAGCTAAGAGGAGGTCATATCAGATTAGGGCCTGATGTCCTAATAAGACAAAAAGAAAAGACACAGAGAGGAAACACAGGGTGAACACCAGGTGACTACAGAGCCAGAGACTAGACAAAGCATTTATAAGGCAAGAGCCACCCAGGGTTGCCAGCAGCCACCACAACCAAGGAAGAGGCAGGGAAGGATTCTTCCTTAGAGCCTCCTGATGAATTCTGGCCTTGCTGAGGCCTTGATTTCAGACCTCTGGTCTCCAGAATTGACAAAACAAATTTCTATTGTTAAGCAGCAAGTTTTTGGTAGTTTGTTTCTGCAACCCTAGGAAACTAACACTATACTATAATACAATTTAAGAGATAAAAACAAGAAGTTTGAGCAATACTTTTTTGTTAAAATTTCTAAAATTTATGTTTAATTTCAACACAGGGAGTCAAAGTTCTCATGTTTCTCAGCATCTTCAAGGAGAGCACCCACTGATGTTTTAAGGTTTCTGAAACAGTTTTATTTCTTAAACACTTTTGATAAAAACAAAATAATTGTGTAACCGTCAAGTATTTTTAAATTACCAGAGTTAATTACATGAGAAAGATGACAGAAGAAATACAAAAGATATAAATTATTTCAAAGAACAATGACAAATAATATTTTTCATTACTGTAACTTCTTTATGCTCCTTTTATTGGGAAAATTATGTTCTTGGATTTTTCCCTTGAGGATTTTTCTTTTCTACTAGGGATGCTGCTACCAAGCCAGAAACAAGTTCCAGTTCCATTTTTTTTACCTTGTCTTATGATAGAATTTATTCATTTATTAAAAAAAACACTTTATATATCTGCTTGTCTATTAAAAAAAAAAATCTGAATACCAACATGTGACTTTCTCAAGAGAATGTTGAGGGTTTTCAGAACTTTCCAGATCTTTAAGAATAAAAAATTGAGGACAGTGCCTATGGCTCAAAGAGGTAGGGTGCCAGCCCCATAGGCCAGAGGTGGTGGGTTCAAGCCCAGCCATGGCCAAAAACAGCAAAAAAAAAAAAAAATTGAAAACGTACATATCCTTTTAGTCTCTCGCTGATGTCTATTCCCTAGGCCTGCCTGTGCCTACCATAAAAGTCCCCAGAGACCCTATGGGGACCCCTTCCCTTCCTTGTCATCTAGGTCTGGAGGATTCTAACTCAGATCAGTTTTTGATTGACATCAGCACTCGGTACTTCTAAAAAAGCTATCTTCTTTAAACTGTTCTAAATACTGCCCTTACTAGACAACCTTACAAATCAGTGTGGTCCAGGGACCAGCAGCATCAGCATCACCTGGGAGCTTGTTATTAATAAAACACAGACTCTCAGGCCCTAAATCAGTGAAAGATTTCCAAATGTCTTTTCATGTGATTTGAATGTACACCGAAGTTTGAGAAGCAGTGCTATGCAACACATGATTGTTTTTCCCTGCAAATTTCCAAAGCAACGCCTGGAAGTACTACTGTGTTCTCAGACAGAATCACTCTCCTTGAGACATGTCTTTTTCTATTTCCATAACAGTATCCCTCTTTTTTGTTTACATAAAGCTTTAACATTTACAGAATTTGCGTGTGAGGAAAAAAGGTAGAAAACGACCCAAGAGCATAGGTGTCACCCTGCAATATCAGTATTGATGCTTTCCTAACATACCATCTTCTTGTATGCCAAGTCCTTGGAATGTTGGTAATGATGTTAATAGAATATACACTAACAACACGGAAGGGAAGACTAGGACCTTTTAACCAATAGATCTGTTTCCTTTCCCTAGGTACATAATGAAGTAGATTCACTTTTCCCATGACACTGGGCTGCCTGATATTTTGCTGGTTTACATGACGTGCTTCAGCATGACTAATACATCCCAGCTGGTCTCAACAGCAGGAAAATGTGTCGTGGGGGGAAGGGGCGGCATGGTTAGGAAGTTGCGCATGCGTGCACAGAGGAGCTGTTGTGTCTATGATTAGAGTTGGGGGTGGGGTGGGAAGAAAGAATGAATGAAAAGGTTGGGGGAGGGGGGAGGAAATCCCAGGAGTTCTAAAGACTTGAAATTTTTCAAGCTGTCATTTACCTTTGCAAAGTTGTGGTTAGTGACTGTGTTTACAGGTTTGGGTCTGTAAACAGCACATGTGCAAACCGCTAGCTATTGTTTTGAAAATGACAGTATGGCCAATAATTTCAATTTCAGTGTTTAAGCGTGAACCAGATGACGCTATGTTTTATTTAAAACTGGGCATGTATCATGAGGGTGGAAACTTGTACCTCTCAAACACTTTTATATTGTGCAGTGTGCCATATGTTGCCTACTTTCAGGTTTTTAAAGTGATCGCCTACTGCCTAAAGGTAGCTAGCTTGTCTCAAGATTATAATCTGAATCTTGCTTGAGGGCAGAAATGAACCCATTAATTTAACAGCACACTAATGGGATTGGTATAAAGGTGTTAATTCTATTCAATATTCCTTAAGCATTAGGTTGAATGATAGTTTGGTAAGAAAGGAAAGGGGTAAAAAATCAATATGTAAAAGATATATGGTCATACAAAAGAGTTGGCCAATGTGTTTTTAAGTTGTCTAAAAAAAATAAATAAAAAAGCCAAACTCGTTAGCTAGATGAAATCATTTCTAACTTAAGATTCTTTTCAAAATCTTAAATGACAAAGTAAATCTTCCTTCTTTTACAACTTTGGATGGAAACCAGTTTCTTGCTCCCTGTTTATTCTCAATAAAGATGAGAATGCAGGCTAACATTTGCTCCAACTTATCCTGGGTATATATTCAAGAAAGCTGCTGAATGTATATTCTAGCTGAATGTTTAATTTTGATGAAATTTGGGCAGGTCATTGAATAAAAGACCAATCACTGCCCTCTCCCACTGCTTTTAAAAATGTTTATCTGATGTTCAGCTGATGGGAGAGGCACCTAGCTCTGAAATGACAGTCACGGGCTAAATGCGACTAGCTTGTGTGGTCCTTGACCCTTTTGAAGATGTGGGCTACTTGACTGGGTGAAACCTGCCCCAAGTTTTTGGTAAGTGTTGCACAAACGTCTGTTTTTCCTTCCTTAGAAAAATGTTCCTCTAATCTTCAAGACTCCAAGGCCTAAGCTTAGTAACCTAGATCATTGTTTATGCTGAGCGCCTTTGTGCAAGCATTTTGCTCCTGAGATTCCATTTCTGTCTCCCTCAAAGGAGAGTCTTTGTCATCACACTTCCACCTCACTAAGTAGTCATCCAAAATACCATCAGCACTTAATTCGCTTAATACTAATATCCACCTTCAACTAATATCTTCCTTTTTAAAAAAAATGGGCAGTTTATAACAGGATTTCTTATCAGACAGTAACTATCTAGGTTTATTTTAAACAGCCCTTTCTTGTTAGCATAAAAACAAAACTCAGCCAGGACGGAAGATTAGGTTTCCCTGTAAGCGGGGTTCAGACTGTTTCTTCTTTGTGTTTGGCTCTCTTCTTTTGTAAGATGTAACCAGCAGCCTTATTTGGAGGCCTGCGAGGGAAGAGATTAAGTTCTCCTCAGCTGGCTGTATGAGGGTGTGGCTTTTTAACATTTTGGCTAACAGATGGTGACAACCAACAGGTGCACCCAGATCACTGCACCAAGCTTTTTACATCTGCTGGGCACACAAACAGCGTGCTCACTGCAGCTCCCCCACGCCAGCTGGGGCCTCTGCTGCTATCACGCCTGGCTACAACAAGGTGCAGAGAGATGGAGGCTGGTGACCTTCAACTATTAACCTGCTGATATGATGTACTTTAGAGGATAAGCAGAGCCAGAACGCTTTGATCTGAATATTACACAGCAAAAAGAGAAACAAAGGGTGTGGAACCTGAGGCGAAGGGAGGAAGTGGCAGGCAGTTTTGCTACCACAATTGGCTTTGCAGGCTATGACAACTTCTCTTATCAAGACCAGAGATTTTAACTCTTAGCAAGGACATTGGGCCTACATTCATGGCTATCCTGGAAAATTGTTTTTCAAAGGACTAAAAATGCTGAAAGGAAGTAGCCCAGAAAATCCTGGAGACAATTCCCTTTGCAAGAATAACAACTAATCTTTAGTATGCACTGGCTGTATACAGTGCTCTGCCAGAAGGATCCAATTGCATTTCTACAGTAAGCTTATAGGGTGGGCACTGTTCTTCCCATTTTGCAGTAGAGAATCCAAGGCACAGAGAGACTGAGGGATTTACCACTGGAAGAGAGCAGAGGGAGTATTCACAGGTTCACATTGTTCAAACACATGTTTATTCAAAGTCTGTGATGTGCCAGGCACAGACCTATGTGCCAACTCTCCAAACCAAGTAGGCCTGACTCCAAAGCAACCTGCGCTGAACAGCTATGAGGAGCAGCTGGGGATTCATTCCTTTTAGACCTATCTACTTGAAGAGAAGAAAAAATGCACTCAAGGTCACAAGAAATTGCAACCTCACATATTAAGTCCATCTTGAAAGGTTTTCATTTTTTTACTTTTTTGTGGGTTTGGCGGTCTGATTTGACAGTTTCTTCTTTCGCATAAAAGAAGGTCATGCCCCCATGCTGTTTTACTAATCCTTATCATTAACCCTATTTAAGTCCTAGGATTTTGAGACTGAGAATTCTTTCTCCTGCACTCTTTATTTTTTAAGTTGAAGAAAATTACTCACAGAACTATCTTCTGGGGTTCTTCAGCTCTGTGCTACCAAGCAAGGACTGGAACTCCAATTTCCTCATTTTTCTACCCTTGATTCAAGTCTATTTTTTTCCACACTAAATTGCCTTATTTCCATTTCCATGTGTTTCATGCTCAACTTTGTAAAGTATTTGGGAGAATAGTTGTAATAGGCAAGCTGCCACCTCTAGCCTCAGCTGTCACTGCACAACCTTGTGCCTACAGAGCAAGAAGCAGACACACTAGAGCCACGTTTACCTTTGGGGAAGAACCACCCACCTGGCCCACCTGAGAGAGCTGAACTCAAGGGGAAGGTTAAAATGTTGCAGAAGGGGGAGCTGACATAGGAAGAAGAGTGACTTGGAGAGAGTAGTCTTGGAATCTGGAGGGTATTTATTAAAAAAAAAAATGGGTTAGGCTGGGAGCAGTGGCTTATGCCTGTAATCCCAGCACTCTGGGAGGATAAGTGGATTGCAAGAGCTCAGGAGTTGGAAAACAGCTTGAGAAAGAGCAAGACTCCATCGCTACTAAAAATAGAAAAATGGGTCGGGCTTTGTGGTGGGTGTCTATGGTCCCAGCTACTCAGGAGGCTGAGGCAAGAGAATCTCTTGGGCCCAAGAGTTTGAGGTTGCTGTGAGCTATGATGATGCCAAGGCACTTCACCCAGGGCAACAAAGTGAGACTGTCTCAAAAACAGCAGAAAAAAGATTACATCTTGGGTCTAGCTGGCAGCAAGAAGCCAGATAGGATCAGGGTCAAAGTCATTGGCTTTAAAAGCATGACAAGCTCCTAAAATAATTCCAACATAGGAAGAGGAGGACTCAGAACAATGGATATGCACCTGCCTTAGAGAAAGTCTGAGGCAGTGAGCAGACAAGTGAGCCCTGCAGCTTCTGAGACGTGGATAGCTGGAAAAGCAGGGAGAACAGAGGAAAGGAGCTGTGATCACGGGTGGCCAGTGACCACAGCTCCTCCATAGTCATACCCTACAGCAAACAACTCCACAGATGTAACCAGCACCTCCTGTCCATCATGTTTCCTACTTATTCCCAGAGGACTGGGGTAATTCCCAGCACCCCCTAGAGGCTCAATATACACATATGTCAGATGAATAATAGGATGCTGCTCCCCAGCAAGAAATGTGTATCTCTCCACTGCAGGCATTTAATTCCTATAGTATTTTCAGCAGCGGCCAGAGTGGCAAGTGAGTTAGAGTTAAAATTCATAGCAGCCAATATCTGCAGTTCAGGAATCGCCAGAAGTGTGGCTCTCAGCAGCGAAGAAACCAATGCCAGTAAAAATCATAGGTTCTTTAAATAAGAAAATGTTTCCTTTTGGCTGCTTTCCTTTGAAAAGATTAAGGAGTTAAAGATAATCATTCAAATTATCTAAAAATAATATTTGATTGAAAGTAAAAGAGAAAAGTTAGTTTGAACCTTACACATTGAACTTCTCCTGTTATTCCCCTTATGAGAGCCCAGGTATCAGTATACACACACCAGTAATTTCAATACCCTTTCTACAAACGTGCACAAGGAGTGTCAAAAGTGATTCATCCGGTCTACACTCGTGTTTGTCCATCTTATTTCTGGCCTCCTGGGAACTTACATGTCTAAGGCCGGCACAGGCTGTCCCCGGGAACCATGCCCAGTCTCACAGCTTCAGGTTATGTGAGATGGTCTCGGGCTTGCTTGTTGACAGTGTCTATTACAGCCTGGTGGGTTTTTCAAGTGCAGTGGAATGGAAAACTCAGTTACTCCTGACTTGAACTAAATAGTTATCTATCAAACTGTGAGTCCCCCTCTGCTCTGTGGGTGTATTTAAAATTAGGACGAGCACAGCAATCCCTTGTCTTAGTGAACGCAGCGACTTGCCTTGGGTCACACAGGAGGAGCCAGGCACGTTGCCAGCTCTGGCGGTGATGGCAGGTTCTGGGGCGTAGACTCAGGGAGCCTCATTTTGAGTGTTAGATGGATCTTTGAGCAAAGAACATCAGCATAAACTGTAGAAAGATCCCGCAACAGTATTAACCTCACAGCTAAGATTATCTGGGAATGTTTTCGATCTTCACAGTCATAATCTGCTTCTAAGGTGAAAACTGAGCACCAACTGCTAGGACACTGTGAGAACAGGTGTAACAACCTCTGTCTGGGACTTGGGGAGGAGAAGTAATGAGCTAAGAATGGCCAAATCAGAAGTTCCTAGGTAAGCGAGCTCTTAAACAAGTGTGCCCGGACTTATGAAGCTTGAAAATGCCCTCTTTGGCACGCTGCCTGCAATGCAGTTTCACATAAAGAAGCACTTCATAAAGCGTGTTTCATGGAACACTGTTCCCCAAGGTATATGCCCCATACAAAAGTCACATACCATAACCCACTCCAGCCCCAGAGCACGTAAAAGACCAGAAACATCCTGCAGTAAAACACTCTGTTTAGCATAAAGCTTCTCTAACTATTTCTTAAAAACAAAACAAAACAAAACAAAAAAACTCAAAATCTATTTTCATACATTATCTTTTACCATCTTTCAAAATAGTTTTCAGTTATATACACTTCGGGAAACAATGATCTAAATGGCAACCAGCATCTTACAGAAACTAAAATGCACCAATTCTGAAAATTTAAAGGGTATATTTAATCAAAGTCTGGCCTCCCCTGGGGCAGTAGAATTTAATATGTCCCCTTCTTCAAATCTGAGGCATTGTTTTTATTGATATTAGCTTGAATCCAATACTTATATAGATCAATTGAGTTTTTCTTACCTATTTCAGTAAAAGAATATTGCAACAAAATGCTTTTGTTGAAGCACTTGAGTTTCTATTTCATAACCTTGATGTAAGGTAGAAATCCATCCAACAAAATGCGGTAGCCTACTTGCATAAAAACTAAGAATAGGATGTGAAACGTCCTTTCCAAATGGGAAAATATAACGTGATCTAACTTCTTACTAATACTGCAGGAACCTGAGTGAGCATGAGAAGCTCCAGAGGAGCATGTGCTGACCTAGGTAGGAAATCTAGGGTTAGGGTTAGGGTTAGAGTTAGGGTTAGGGTCAGGGTCAAGGTTAGGGTTAGGGTAGGCCTAGGTAGGAGATCTTTTCTTCCAGCATCTATTTCATTGCTGTTCTGTAACTCAAGTGTCAGGCTTCAGATGGCACACTTGTAGGACTGACTTCACCTGTGTGCCACCTGAGCAGGTCCATGGGTCCTCGGTTAGAAAGACTCCGGGCTTAGTTTAATGTTCTGATGTTGCCCTACCAAAATTGTTAACGTTTTTTTGTTTGTTTTTACAATGGCTCCACATTTTTATTTTGCATAGGACCTTGCCAGTTAAGCTGGCACTATTCACCTGAGGAAGGTGAGGCTCTCTTCAGGTACCATGCCTCAAAAAGGGTTGCTTGCTTGGCTCGCAGAATATCTGCTGAAGTTGTCACTATTATTCTTTTTTTTTTTTTTGAGACAAGGCCTCAAGCTGTCACCCTGGATAGAGTGTCGTGGCATCCCAGCTCACAGCAACCTCCAATTCCTGGGCTCAAGCGAGTCTCCTGCCTCCACCTCCCAAGTAGCTGGGACCACAGGCACCCGCCACAATGCTAGGCCATTTTTTGGTTGCAGCCGTCATTGTTGTTTGGCAGGCCCAGGCTGGATTCGAACCCGCCAGCTCAGGTGTACGTGGCTGGCGCCTTAGCCCATTGAGCCACAGGTGCCGAGCTGTCACTATTATTCATTAAATATCTTTTGGTAGTGAAATCTGAAGCTACTTGAATCATTGTGCAGGCATGAAAATACAAAATTTGGAGTCAGAGAAAAGTGGATTTGTACCATCATGTAAACTTCGCTACCGTTTGAGCCTTGTCACTATTACCTCACTTCCCTGGGCTTCAGCTCTGGGGCCATTGTGGACAGCAGAGCAGCTCCAGCTTTGCACAGAGCTTGAAGTGGCAGCCAGGGAACCAAGTGGAGCTGAACTACACCCCTCCCTGCCATTGCTAAATGATCTGTCCTGGAACATGCATTTGCAGTTTGCACGAAGGTGCTACAAGAGCTATTAATGGCCCTGATGAGCTTTCTCATTTTTGAAAATGAGGCACATGTTTGCTGTTTAACATATATTGAGATAACCTATCTAGTATCTGGTAGAAGAATCACTGGATCCCTTTCCTAAAAGTAAGTATTGACACTCAGAACTTTGGAAGGATAAAGAAGATGTTAGGTGATACTTAAACTCATGGTGTGTTATACATTAATTAATTAGTTATGCTTACTTGTATCTGTTTATACTATTTATTCATGAACCCCACACAGGCATCATAAATAATAACGTAGGTGAAGTGTATTCTGATGCCTATTTCCCATTTCCTTTGGCTAACAAACTTCACTTGTATTGTTCCCCTTACACATTAAAGGCTCTTCCATACTTTTCACTGGCCACAGCAGGCATCAGAATGGTTATTTCTGTTATAAAGCTTCTGTGCTAATTTCAATGAATACTCAATTCTCTTATCTACATTCATCTAAAGTCTAGTTTCCAATTCATATTTTTCAATGTGGTATATTGGTAAAAGTATGAACTTGTTAAGAGTCAAGCAGTCCAGGGTTTGAATTTCAGTTTTTATTATCTTTCCGGGGCTTTATAATTGCCACAAACAGGTTACTTATAACAACAGAAGTTTATTTTCTCAAGTTTTATTTCTCCTGGGGGTCAGATGTCCAAAATTAAGGTGTTGAGAAGTTTAATTTCTTCTGGAGGGACTGATGGAGAATTTGGTCTATGCTGTTCTCCTTAGCTTCTGATGGCTGCCAGTAAACGTTGACATTCCCAGGCTTGTGAATGCATCACTCCCACCTTGCCTCGGTCTTCACTTCACATACTCCTCTGTGTCTCAATTTTCCCTCTCTGTTACTGATATAAAGACATACATTATTAGATTTAGATCCTGCTCTAAATCTAGGATGATCTCATCTTGAGATATTTAACTTGAATTACATCCGCAAAGACCCATTGTCCAAACAAGGGTATGTTCATAGGTTCTGGGGGTGAGACATCTGGGGGTGAGACCCCTATTTGGGGTCATCATTCAACCCACTACACTATGCCTGTGGCCTTGGATAGTCACTTACTGCTTCTCAGCTTCAGTTTCCACCATCTGCAAAGTGGATATGAAAATCCCTATTATAGAACCACTATCAGGATTAGAGCACCTAAGGTAAAATGTGTAATGCCTACTACATAACACATTAAGTAGAAATTTTGCTACTTTTTGTAGTGACTGCTGCACAGATTCATCAATCATACAAATTCAATACACAAGTGAGGGTCTCTTCTGATGTGTGTTCTCTACGGTTGGCAGCCTCAGCTGCCTGGCAATATCCCCAGATGAGGGGACAGAGTTTTATAGACCATCTTGCCTCCAGGTAAGAGAAGAACAACTTTGAGTTTGAGAGTTACTTCCCAATACCATGGAAAGCATGATCCACGGTCACTTTCTATATGCTACCTTCACATCTCTCTGCACTGGCCTCACTACAATACTGTTAAGTAATCCATTTAACAGTATTCAGCAAGTATTTACCCACAACCTCTTTATGTGCCATTTGATTAAAGAAGAGACTATAACCAAGTGCTTTGGGAAAGCAAGAAAGTAACCACTGTGAAGAAGTCTATCACTTTTTAAATTTTTATTTATAGCATTTAAGAAAAACTCAACTCATACCTGCTTAAGTAATAAAAGGTATTTATTGCCTAATATAACTGGAAGTTCTTGGCATTGAATGAGTCAGCGACTCAAAAATATCATAAAAATCCAACTTTTTTTACATCAATAGATTTGGGACATTCCGTGGTGCTATCATCATGCAGAAAATGGTCTTGCTCTCTTAATGATAGAAAAATACCTGAAGCAGTATTAGGCTTTATCTGCAATTCGTATCATCAAATAGAAGCATGAGAACAAGGTTCTAGCTGCTCTTTAATATAAGTAAGAAACAACATGAAATCTCCCATACATCTAACTCAGTGTAATCGAACTTCATGCCCATCCCTGAACCAGTCCCATTGGACCATTTTCCACTGAGTTGTCTAAACTGGTCCATTGTGACAAAGAGAAGATGGCCACTTTGCAGCTGATAGTATGATCAGTACTGCTGAGTAGCAATCTGTTTCTGAAGTTAGAGTCAACATAGTCTCCAGTCATCTTGAAGTTAGAGTCATCTTAGTCTCCAGTAATGTTCAGCAACTCAGGTAGATGGATTTAACCAAGGTTGAAAGTGGGTCTGATGGAGAAGAGAGAGGGGGGCCAAAAGAGTTCGCAGATTATCACAGAGATAATGATAAATATAGACCATGGACTCTTAGCCGAGTAAGACAGAAAGTGATAATATGACAGGCTGAGGACAGTAAACAGTAGTTTTCATGATGTGAAAATCTCAGTGACATTGACGGAAAGTTTGAGAATGTGTGAACTTGAAGGAGGCTGTAAACAGTAGGATGCTTGCAGTTGAGAGTTCATTAATGGTGTGGTTTTTTGATACCACATCACAGAGCTGTGTGGGGTGCAGGAAAAGACCCCTGAATGTGAGCAGCCCACACAGTGCTGGTGGGACAGGTGCTGGCTCTTCCCTCCACTGCTGTCCTTGCTACTGTGTGCAGGGATGCTGGACTGGTGGCGGGCAGCGTAACCTGAAGCACCAGATGAGAGGGCCTCCTCTCTCCTCTGCTCCCAACAGAGAAATGCACAGAAACAGAAATGTACACTTTCCCAGGGACATGGCCAGCAAGAACAGGCGGTTTCCCCTGTGCCCACACTCAGTCTGTTCAGTTGGACTACAGCATAACTTAAGTGCTCACATTGTGATGTTTTAAGAGCTACAGAGTGCAACTTTAATTTGACTGATTAGAGAGTTAAAAATAAAAAGATAATATGATTGACAACTCATAAATACCAGGGATTGTTGGAAGCACTGAAATCTCCTTAGTGAATTTTGCATATTTTATTTCTGGTGGAGAAAGGAGTAAGGGAGAGGGGAGAGGAGAGAAGCAGAGAGACAGAGAAACAGAGAGAGAGAGAGACAGAGGGGGAAGGAGATACCCAGAGAAAATTAAGACAACATTTCCATCTGGGGTTTGTGCTTTTCTGAGTGTCGACTCATTTTGATAGATTATTAGAAAACTCATATTTGCTCATAAATGTGAAAAAATAGCAAATGTAAAATTTGCAAATTTATTCCTAAATGTAGTTAAATTCATAAATATTTAGACATTTTCTGTAAAGCTTCTAATTTATAACCTTTACATGAATCTATAATTTGGCATAAAAGCTTCTAAATGCAGTAGTAATGTCACAAATGTCTATAAATATTCACATCTCATTTATGAATATTCTACAAACCATGGGATGAAGAAATTGTGAATGTAAGCCATTTTTCAGGTGGATTTCTCTCTTGGTGAATCAATACAATGAACAAAACACCTTCTAGAGATACTTTTGAAATCACGCTTTTAGCTTATTGCTTGTGGAATCTAAAAAATATTCATTAAGAATAATTGTAAGACATTATGGTTACATTAAAAATGAATAAACAGATTCAAATGTAAAAGTTAAAAATAAAGAGCTGAGAAAAACTGGAATCAGATTTCCACAGAAACCAGAAAAGACCAGGTACAACGATAAATATTTGAATGAATCATTCCGAGGCTCAGTGTTTTCCTCTGTGAAATGGTAATAATAGGTTCTTCCTAAAGTTTTCTAATAGTGGAGAGTATGTCAGTAACAAACAACAGTTATATCAAGAGTGTTTAAGGAAAAAGAAATGTAAATTCAGTGGCTGACATTCCAGAAAACTTCAAGTCCATCTAGATGCAGGGAATGAAATTTGAACTCAGCTTCTGTCTGTCTATCTGTCTCTCTCTCTCCTTCTCTAGAGGAGTCTCAGGGGTTTGTGTTAAGAGGATGGGCCATGCATGGCCAGGGTGGGTGCTATTAGCAAAAGCAAAGGGAGAACCTGGTGTCCAGATACTCTCTGGACACAGCTTATTCTTATTCTTAATAACACACACACACGCATGCAAGCATGGTCTCACTTTTGCTCTCCTCATAATTAGGCTTTCTCTACCCACCACCAGACCCTGCTTTTCTCACTATTGGCCTCTTCCCTGGTGGTTTCTGGGGTTCCCAGCCTTTCTAGGCTCATCTCTGTCCTACACATAGTGACCCCAGCAGAAAGTTTCTCTTCTCCAATTATTCCATCAAAGCTCCCCTGACAAGTTAGTACATGATTGACCTGGATGGTTGGCTTGTTCCTGCACCAGTCACCATCCTCAGAAGAAAGGAGGATATTACTTGGCCATGTCTGGGTTCCATTCTCACTTGTGAAGCCTGGGGCCTTGAGGTCCTGTTAACAGAGAGCAGAGAGCATGGGGTCTGGTGTGGGTGCTCTCCCCAGTACAAGAGGAGAATGGATGTAGAACAGACACAAACCAAAGATGCTCTTCACATGTACTTAGTGGATAAAATAAAGCAGAGTGTGACGGCTGTTGGTACAGGGTCTGGCATGTAATAAGCTCTCAATTACTGTCATCATTAAGTACTACTTACTATCAATACTGGGTTTTCCACTGTCAAGAAAGAAGAGGAAAGAAACAAAAGTAGGAGCCAGAGAAGTATAGAATAGATGTCCTTCTCCAAGCTGTGTCCAGATACTCTCTGGACGCCAGGTTCTCCCTTTGCTTTTGCTAATAGCACCCACCCTGGCCATGCATGGCCCGTCCTCTTAACACAAACCTCTGAGACCCCTTCAGTGGCTCCAGGAAGTCAGGAGGAAATACTTGTCCACTTGTTCAAAATGACCAATACTCAACCATAGAGCCAAGACTGTCTATTAGAAATCTCCATTTATGAAGTCAAGTTTGATATATCTTGGGTTTGGGGTTGTCGTCCTGTTATGTGGCAGGAAAATTTGATGCTTCATGTTAACCACAGAAAATTAGGAGTTATATTCCTTCATCCTCATCAAAATGTGTTAGCTGGATACTTGGATATTCAGCCTAAGCTTTTCAGACTCATCTGGTTCTCCTTTAATACTCTTTAATAATATGTACCTAATGCATAGTTTTTGGATAAACTAGTACTATAATTGCTTCCACTTTTTTCTAGGCATTTTTTTTTTACACTTCAGGGACGTTCTTCTACAGCCAATACTGCAGGCAAAACATTCTTTGTCTTCCAAATCCATGTTCAACATTTTATTTCCTGTTTCATATTCCTGCTTCACCATTAGCTTTCTACATCGAAAGAAAATAATATTTTTACTCTGTCTCTTAAGAAATACACTATTCGTTTAATCATTTTAGTTTCCCTTCCCTGAGTTGCCTCTGCTGCTGGTCCATTTTTATTAGGGTGTGGTGAGCAGAGTGCATGTAATAATGTAGTTTTGTAAAACTAGAAGCCTGTGGCTTTGTACAAGGCATAGAGGGAATATGATCTGTGCTTTGTATTCTTCTTTGACATACAATTTTGTGTGTGTGTGTGTGTGTGTGCATTATATGCTTTTCTTGGCTATAAAGATCATTATATTACTGAAGTTATTTTCCCAAAGCCACACAATAGGTTTAACTATTGATTCCCTAGCCCAAATACTCTTCAATCCCCCAAGCCTAAATGCTATTTCTAAAGTATCTTCTTGCTTTCTCTTTATGAAGAAAATGTGTGCTTTTCTCAGTGTTCCCCTTACTCCTAAAATAGGGTTATGGTTGGTACCTACCTCAGAGGTTTATACAGAGAAAACTGAGTACAGCAGGTGGAGAGTATTGACAAGCTGAATATGCACAAACATTATAATTGTGATCATTGCTAACATCACCTAGTTGAAGTTTAAGAACCTTCTTATAAAATCAGTGTCTGACTCGGACACTGACCCTTTGCTTGAGTGATTTACACTTAGATTATAGCCTTAAAAAATGGAATAATTTTTCTTTTATTGCAGATATTGATTGGCTAAAAAACTGGCACATAATAAAAACAAAGAGGTGGACTTTACTGATTTCCGAGGAGTAGGCAATCCAAAGAATGGAAAGATGGAATCAGCTAGTTGAGATCAGTCATGAAGTCGGCAGAGATTACAAATATTGGTCCTGCCTGCAGGGTTTCAGTTCCCTTCATAATATAAAAATTGTCCTTCAGTCATGGCGTAGTCTTTCCTGGAATCCTTATTTTAATTATGTAACATTTATATTCCAGGAGTAACAGCAAATCTGCTGATTACTTATGAAAGCAGAGGAAAAAACATTTGCAATTACAGTCAAAATTAAAGTTATTTTCTAATCTTCTCGTCTTTTTAAGGAATAAGAAACTTTAAATATGGTCAACATAGCACATTTTAAGTGTCAAACTTACTGAAGTTTTTTATGACAATTGAATAATAATCTCCCATAAAAACAGTGAGCATTCCACAGATTTTTTTTATCATTTGACCTGTTTAATATAAGTTGAAAAATTCCTCTTGTGTAAGTACCATTGCATAATGCTGTATGCTGAGCTATTAAGATATATTTAGTAATTCCATTAGAACTGCACCATCGAGCAGGGCAGAGCATATGGGAAGAAGTTGGTGAAAAACTGATTAAACATTTATATCGAGTACATTTTGATTTAACTCACATAAATAATTCATTTTTATGTTTTCTTTCTTTCAAAATAAACCTTTTTGACACCTGCTGTGCTAAAAATAATGCTAGCATGGCTGTAATAAAGAAAGTCTTAAAGCTCTCAGCAATGACATCATCTGGTACCTATGCAGATACTAAATAATCAGCACATAAGTGGAGAAAAGTAAGACTTGGCACTATTTATTATTTATTTAGTGACTCAAAAATGTGCCACGCTTCATGGCAGTTAAAGCACCTGACTGAATTTGAATATAGAGTTTATCTCAAGAAAAGCTAAAAATGAAAGGGCTTACAAAGACATGCAGAAAATGGAGGAGACAGCCATAAAGATACTGACCCCCGTTCTTTTCCTTAAGCATACTATATATGCTGAGAGATAGGAGAACTTGAACTACACAAAACAATAAATGCCCCGGAGAGATGTTAGAGTCCCTTTACAGTGGAAAGGGTAAGATACAGGAAAGAAGGTGAGAACAGCTACATATGATCACAGAATCATTCTAGGAAAGTAATTTCCAAAGTAGGTGATAAATACTACTGGAAGCACAAGGGATGGTGTTAGGTGGTCTGCAGGCATGGTCTTAAATAACATTAAATCACATCATCAGAAAAGGATATCCTTTGGTCCTTTTTCAGTCTTTCTGGGTAAGTCGAGGAGAAAGTCTTAAGTCAGAGCTGCTCTGTCGCTAACATCCTTATAACACTGTTTAATCTCCTTATTTATTAAAAAAACAAAGAGACAAGAGTACTGCCCAGAGTCTTTCTGAATAGTAACATAGTGGGCAACATCATCTAACTAAGATTTGGTAGCATTTCTTTATTCTAATTTTATCCACTTGTGTCAAATGTTAGTTTTCTATGTATAGCATGATATAAAAATGACTTTAAAAACACTTTGGCAAAAATATAAATCTAATCTGTGAAAATTGTTATGTAAATAAGAGTGGGCCACAGAGGCAGCCCCAGAGAGGGATATGTTTAGACAGAATTATAACAATACTTGCAAATCCAGATAACACTGGGCTGGTACTGTCTGATCCTACCAAAGGGACAACTTTAAGGTAAGTGTGAACAGGCACTCCTCCATTTTTGTCTTACTGGAAACTAAGGATACACAGAGGATGGCAATGGATTGCTTAAGTCAATCCTTCCCACATATGCCGAAAAGGCACAACTGATTGTAGGGGTGCTTATTGGTAAGAGTCTTTTACAGAAAACTTACTTATTCTAAAATCTCAAAACTGCAGATGCTGGCATGGATGTGGAGAGAAGGAAACACTTTTATACTGCTGGTATGACTGCAAACTAATACAACCTTTTTGGAAGGAAGTATGGAGCAAAGAACTCAAACTAGACCTCCCATTTCATCCTGTAATTCCATTACTGGGCATCTACTCAGAAGGAAAAAAAAATGCTTTTATCATAAGGAGACCTGCACTAGACTGTTTATTGCAGCACAGTTTACAATCACCAGATGTGGAAATGGCCTAAATGCCCCCAACCGGAATGGATTAGCAAGCTGTGGTATATGTATACCATGGAATACTATTCAGCCATTAAGAAGGATGGAGACTTTACATCTTTTGTAGAAACCTGGATGGAAGTGGAAAGCATTATTTTTAGTAAAGCATCACAAGAATGGAGAAGCAAGAATCCTAATACTCAATTCTGATATGAGGACAATTAATAACATAGTGGAGGAAGGGGAGAGTAGAGAGAGAGAAGGAGGGAGGGGAGTAGGGAGACACATCTTTTTGGGGTGGAACACAATTATAAGAGGGACTTTACCTAACAAATGCAATCAATGTAACCTGATTTTTTGTGCCCTCAATGAATTCCCAACAATGATAAAAAAAAAAAAAAAAACTTACTTATTCTGGAGGAAAACACATAATAGCACCACAAGTGATATCAGGAAAAGACACCTCCCATTTGGCACTTGCAAACTTTGGTAGCATCTGCTTAACTAAATATTTGCATGAGCTAATTTTGTTGTGAGAGGTTCACTTAGAGAATTACTTTCTTTCATAAAGCACTGTTTCATATTTTCAAAAATAAAACCCCGTATAGTCATTATTGTGTCTATTAGCGTCAGGTGTTGGTGCATGTTCTCTGGACCGCATTAGTTCAGCTGGAAGGGAGGATGCCAGAATTAGGCTCACAAAAGTATTGTCCATATTTTTCTCTCTTTCTCCTGAATGAGCACTTAGCATGAAGGATCACTGGGGACAATGTGAAAATATTACATTTAGAGCAATGCTGGATTTTGAAAATAATTAGGTTATTTTTTTACTTAAAATTATCTTTTTCATGATTAAAAAGTTAATTCATTTTAATTTTTTTAAACTTTTAAACTATAGAAGACTTGGCAAAGCAAACAACCCAAAAACCTGTAAACAAAACTACTATAATCTCATTATTCAGTGATAATTGTTAATATATTCCTGTGCATTTAAATATTGTCTTCTCATCTGCCCTTTAAAACTTTTAAGTCTGCTAAAAAAATGCTCATATCAATCAATGTTCTTCTTTAGCACTAGTTTCTGCATTACGAACTGCATTTAGGCTGTGGGTGTAAGAAGCATTGAGTTATCTGAACCATTTTAGTGATCACAGTTTGACTTCCATATTATTTCCATATTAGGATTTTACATAAGATTTTATTTGGCTTAATAGGGATAAAACATTTTCCTCAATTATGATTTTCATTGCTTCATAATTTTCATAATTTAACAAATTCCCTATTTTTAAAATTGTGGTTGTTTTAATTTTTTACTATTACAAATAAAACTGCCTATAAACATCACCTCTATAAATATTTAGAAATATAAATACTACATTGAAATAGAATTTCTTGGGCATACAATATAAACACATTAAGGTTAATTTGCTCAGAAATGAAATATTAATTTTCTCTCCTGTCAGTAGTACACAAATGTGTTTATTACAACTTTATCTTCATTGAGCATTATTTTTTCTGTCAAGTCTTTTAGTTATATAAGAAATGTTCTTTTTATTTACAGTGTTCAAATGTGAATAAGAACATTCAGCAAATAAAGAGTTTAATATTATTCATTAATTAAAGTTCACATGTGAATGGTATCTGGAGGGTGAAATTATAATGATGTAGAAGTCATGGTTTCCTCATTAGTACTCCTATTCCATTATGTATGGTTGTTTATATAATGCCTTATTTTAGAATGTAAAGTAAAACTTCAGGGTGCCCTTTCATTTTCTGATGTATATACCAAATGTTAAAAAACATAACAGGTATCATCAGCTATCAATGAGTTAGTGGTTTACACACCCTCTATAGATCTCGAGCCTATGTTTGTTTTTATAATGGAATCACTCCGTCTTCATTAGTGGATGGAATTAATCACTTCCTTTACAAATTATACTTCCTTAATACTTGTATCTCCACTCTACTATTAATGCCATTCTGCTCTGAAGTTTGGCTTTTGTGTACATGTTTTTTATTACTAAATCCTAATTTACTGTGAATCCCCCAGAGTGACTAGTGAAAAAACTTGACTTTTTGTTTCAACAAACTCATTTACTTCTTCAATATACATTTCCTGAGGACCTACTGTACACAAGAGTTATGATAGTCACAGAGTAGTCCCACCAACAAGTAAGAGAATTGCAATTGCTGCCACTGTTGGCTTTCAGTAGTGTGGGATAGCTGGATATTAATTAACTCTGTGTGTGTGTGTGCGCGCGTGTGTATAATTCCAATTAATCCAATTAACATAAGTGCCATAGAGGTGCTGGGGGCAATGAGAAAAAATAAGAGGACCTGGTGGTGGCAATGGCAATTAGTCATAGGAAGCCAGAGAGAGGGGAGGACATGTGTGGAGGCTGCTTACATTAAAGGGAATGCAGTAGTATTGAAACAAGAAAAGTAGTCAGTTTTGCTATCAGGTTTCTAATATGAGCAGCCAAATAAATATGTGCTTTGAAAAAAAGTTATCCACAAGGTAGAGTCACCTGATTTACTTTTCAGTAATAGCATTCAACCAGGAGGCAGATCTTAACTATGAGGTATTTTTTATGTCTCAAGTACTGTGGCACACACACTCTTCAAAGCCACTTTACCTAGGAAGATAGCTGTGATATTTAATTTCCAGAAATCTTCTCTGGCTTCAGAGGTCTCACCAGATGCTAATCTGCATTCTCCCAAGGAGAGAAGAGTGGAGGTTGATCAAGTGTCCCATCTTCTTAGGATTCCTCAATACTGTTCTCAAGCAGATCAGCATCTTTGGTTGAGTAGGGAACTAGGAGCAGAGAATCTCCTCAGAATTTCTTTCAGGCTTCATGGTCACTCCTTGGTAGCTTCATACCAAAATAAAATTCTAAAGTGTGCTAGAATGAACTGGTAGAATAGACCACCTTGGCTAGGATGGACTCCCCTAGCTCCTTTCAACTCTATAGTGCAATGACCAGGTACAGACAAAACAACAACAATAACAACAACAGGAAGTTCACTTGCACAAATTTCACCAGAATGTTTTGGTTCCAAACAACTTCACCCTTGACATTCTAATACTGTCTTTTGAACATCTCACCATCATTCCATGGTATGCACATCATCTTTGTTTTAGACATGAACATTATCTTGAATTTGACTGATAGATTGTGATGGTGATTTGAGATAGGACCATAATTCTAATATTTGAGTGGGATGATCTTTATGTTTTTTCTGTTATGTTTTTAGGCTATCACTAGGTGTTATTTTTCCTTTGCAAAGTAAAACATGTTTTTATTAAAACAATATACATAATATACTTTTGCCCTGAGTCCTTCTGCATGTTTATTTTATGACATGTTTATTTTATTACGTGTTTTCTCAGTGAAACACAAAAGATTCAACTGCTAAATGGGGATATTAGCTTTTATGAGGTTCATTAAATGACTGTGAAAAGAGAAGGAAGAGAGAGAAAAGTGGGTAGACAAGAGTTGCTGTCCAGCTCAACAGAGAGAGTCCTGTGAATTAATTTTGCCTTGAGCAATCTTTTGGTCACTGGCTGGACGGTTTAACTTTTCCTTTATCATCAATTCACATAAAACAGTGTATTTGCACATCAACACATCCTTGCATATTTTGCAAAGGAAAAGTCAACCAAGTTATTTTATATCACTGCAGATAAAAATGTGATGCTATCAGATAGCAGACATTTATAGGTTAACCTTTGCTTTTGGTCTAGATATTGTGTGCATACTAATATGTCAAATCAAAGAATTAGCTTCCAAAACCAACTTTTTAATAAAAAATGTTTCATGTTAAGCTTTGGAGGGTTTTAATTTTCAAAAGTATAGTAAATTAATTAAAGTAAATTTCAATTATGAGTAACGAAATGCAAGTTATCAGTGCCTTAAATAGTATTGAAATTTGTTATTCTGTTTCAGTAACTTTCAAGTACAAACCAATAACACTCAAAGTACTTTCATAATCATATTTTTTCTTGATTATCACAATAATTTGGGGATAAAAACAGAGTAGATGTTAGAAAGTGAATAAAACGAGCCTCACAATAGTTCAGTATTATTTCCACTGTGGAAAATTTCACTGTCCCAAAAGAAGAGTCGAGGTGTAAATAAAGGCTCTAGAAGTGCAGATTCCTTCTGCCTGCAGGTCTGCTGGCCTATCACATTGTTAGAAGAAGACAGGAACCGTCAACCTATAGCTCTTACACAACCTGGATGAGGCCCATGCAGAGAAGGGAGCAGAGTGAACATGACAGTTTACAAAGCATCAAAGTTGCCAATGAAGTTATTTTCAGTGAGCATTTGACTAAACCTCATGCTGCCAATCTTGGCCAATAGTAATTTCAAAAATTTTTCTCGCTGTTGACTGATTATTGCTATTAATACTATTTTCATCTGTAAAAGAGCTTATAAATAGTCCTGAGAGCCTTACTATTAGTCCAATCTCTGGAGGTGGGAAAGCTGAAAGAGGAGAAAAAACATGAACATCAGAACCAAACAGAATGAAATCTTTACTGTGGCTTTGCCACTTCTTTGCTGTGTGACCTTGGTCAAGTTACTTAACCATCCTGGCCTTTGGCTCAGTGCTGCTATGCTCGACTGATGAGATAATGCCTCTGAATGTACCTAGCACACTGCTTGGCAGTTGGAAGGTACTCTCTAAACAGAGTTATTATTCAAAGGAGGCCAGGGAAGAGTCTAACCAGTACATCTCTTTTACTAGAAACAGATGGAAAGGGGTCGAAGTAGTTAAGGGATTCCAGATGTAGCCAAAACCATAGGGTGGCAAAAGGTTGTCTGAGAGCCTGGATGCCAGAAGGAAAAGTGAGAACCAGAAAAAAGAAAAACTACCACTTCCCAGTCCTGCTGCTACTTGGTTCTCTCTTTCTTATCTTTGACCTACTTAATAAACACTAATTAACCCTGAGCCCTGTGAGACAGACTTGCCTAGAGCACTATGCTCTTAAGAACTGTACACATCTCCTATAATTGACTCAATTATCCTAATTGCCTAGGACACTGGCAAAGTTTTCCGCCATCAGCCTCTGAGGGCAATAGAGACAAACTTGCCCTCTGCTGTGGGACACACCCACTCTGACCTCACGAAACTGAGGGTGTGGTCCAAGTGCCATCAAGAGCAGATACCATGATTCTGGTGCAAAAAGCTCCTGACAAATAAATGGAAGAGGGACCAAGCCAAAATTATTCATTCAACAGTATCAAAAAGGCAATCAAGCAAAGCTATCAACTAAAACATTGTAAGCATGTGCGCACGCCTAGATGTAAGACAAGTTTGATCATGCATATACATATAATCAACCACATGCTGAAAACTGGAAAATTATTGTAAAGTCCCTTTACTCTCTCTCTGGCCAAAGCAACTTCAAAGACCCTTCTAAACTCAAATCGTCCAATATTAAAATTGTATCTCTAGTAAGTGTGGTAGTGTATACCTGTAATCTCAAGTAACCAGAAGGCTAAAGCAGGCAGGATGATTGTTTGAGCCTGGAAATTCAAGACCAGTCCAGGCAACAAAGCAGGATTCTGTCAAAAAAAAAAGGAAAAAACAAAGAATTAACTTCTATGAGGTTGGACACTTTGGACAAGTATTAAGTTCAAGAATTCTTTCTAGAAAAAGTGCTACATATGTCATTGCTGGATATCACTATGGTAACCTTCCCCTTGGGAAGCTATGCACTCACAACAGCACCTATTCCACTCTGCAAAGCAATTTTGGAATTCCTTTTTCTGGAATGGCCATCAAAGCTGTCATCACATGAGGTCTGACAATTAAACTCACAAACTCATCCCAATAAAAGTGCTTTGAAGGGTGGATTAGGTGCTGACATTGGTGCACAGCTTCCCAAAGGGAGTCCTCAGAAGATGACCACAGAGACATTTAGCAATGAGGTATGTAGCACTTTTTCAAGGATGAGTTTACAATCTTAATGGTCTGACCTCGTCGTTCTAAACAGAATCTTCCAAACACCTGCTGTCTCAATAATCCTCTTACATATATCTGTTTTCATATGTTCTCTATTTTTGCTTATTCATCTTTCTCAAGTAGATTATCTTCTCCCTGAAGGCAGGAACTGGTAGTCAATTATTTGACTTCTTCTTCTTCATTTTTGTTTGTTTGTTTCTTTGTTTGATAGACTCTCACTTTGTTGCCCTCAGTAGAGTGCCATGGTGTCATCGTAGTTCATAGTAACATCAAACTCCTGGGCTAAGTAATCCATTTGCCTCAGCCTCCCAGGAGCTGGGACTACAGGTACTCCCAACAATGCCCATCTATTGTGAGAAACGAGGTCTCACTTTTGCTCAGGCGACTCTCAAACTCCTGAGCTCAAGCAATCCACCTGCCCAGGCCTCCCAGAGTCCTAGGATTACAAGCATGAGCCACAGTGCCTGGTCTCTTGATTTCTTCTTATTGCCTGGCCAGAAGAATGCATACAGGATGGTGTTAAGCTTTCTGAATTTTGATTGTCTCTAGTTCTCCTTGCACACACTCTCTCAATAATGTGGCCATTCTTCTGGGTTCTCTCTCTGCTCTGATTCTTTCTCTGCTCTCTTTGTGGCCTCTGTTCACGTTTTCCCCATAACCTTGACTCAGCTTTCTCTTCCATTTCTGTTGCCCATCTAAGCTTCAAGGCCCAATTCTAGCATCAGCTCTAACATCATCACCTATGGCCTGATTATATTATCCATTGGATTATTGTTTTCCTTGGATTGTGATTGTGCTTCCCATCATAATATTCAATTATCCCTAGATGCTTCATGATTTCTTACTTTAAATAGGACGATGTCTATTAGAATGATGTCAATAGAATTGATTGATTCAGCAAATAGATGTTCTTTATTTTCATAGCCTACTGTCTAGTGGGCGAACCAGTATAGGATAAAACTATAGAAGATACTCAATAACTACTGATTATTTGTTAAGACCAACTGCCATTTGCCCTCACCTACGGTGCATCTTAGAAGGGTACAGGTGAAACTTACTAAATGCAGACTATAAATGTCTGAACATAATAACTAAGAAAATGCCATGAAGGCTATGTTAACCAGTTCGATGAAAATATTTCAGATTGTATATAAAACCAGCACATTGTATCCCATGATTGCATTAATGTACATAGCTATGATTTAATTAAAAAAAAAAAAAAGACCAACTACCATTTCCAGCATGGGTATAATCAATAGTAAGAGCCTTTTCTTGTACCATATTAAGAAAATAATTCTAGGCCAGTTGCAGTGCTCATGCCTGTAATTCTATCACTCTGGGAGGCTGAGATGGGAGGATCTGTTGAGCTCAGGAGTTTGAGACCAGACTGAGCAAGAAAGTGAGACCCTGTCTCTACTAAAACTAGAAAGATTAGTGGGCATTGTAGCAGGATCCTACAGTCCCAGCTACTTAAGAGGCTGAGGCAGAAGGAACACTTGAGCCCAGAAATTTGAGGTTGCACTGAGCTAAGATGATGCCACTGCATCCTACCTAGGACAACAGAGTGAGACTTTGTCTAAAAAAAAAAAAGAAAGAAAGAAAGAAAAAAAGAAATGATTCTAATTTTAAATTGTACTTGTTTTATGTATCTGTCCAAAAATTTTAAAATGTATTTCTTATTAAATTAGAACAAACAAATGTTTAAAACAAAGGCAGTATCACTGGAGTAAATGGAGAACTTGACAAAACTGATTACTTTAAAGTGACTAACTTTATTTGGGGTATATTTTTTCTGCAATGTTTTTAAAAAACTGTTGTTTTAAATTAGGCTGTATAAATAAATACCTGCTGGCTATAAATTAAAAAGAAAATGTGGGGGAGAAATATATATACATGAGGGCTCTCCAGACATATCCAGCCATGTAATCTTTCTGGACAGCCCTGATATATTCATGTATGTGAATGCTTATACTAAAAAAATATATATATATTATTATTTTTTTATCCTTTACATATATATATGTACAGGATTTCCCCTTATCTAGGGGGATATGTTTTAAGAACCCCAATGGATGATTGAAACATATATACTGTGTTTCTTCCTATACATACATACTTATAATAATATTTAATTTATAAATTCAGCACAGTAAGAGATTAAGAGTCATAATAATAAAATAGAAGACTTATAATAATATACTGTAGTAAGTTATGTGAATGTGGTTTCTCTGTCTCTCTCTCTCAAAATATTATAGTATTTTCAAAACAGGGTTGACTGCGGTTAACTGAAACCACAACAGGCAAAACCTCTGAAGTCACAACCACAGATAAGAGGGGACTATTGTATACGCATGTGTGTCTACATTTCTTCATTTTGTTGTTGGTATTGTACCTGTTTTATGTTTCTGTCCCAAGCGTCCAGTACTCCTCCTCGGATCCACCCACTGCCCATTTCTCTAGTCCCGTCCCTTACCACTCATGCTCTCCTGGACATTCTGACTTGAGGCCTTCCCTCATGCTCTCCTGGACATTCTGACTTCCTTGAAGTTCTATGACTTGCCATGCCTTCTCTGACTTTTAGGTTCTTTTGCACAAGCTTTAGAATCTATAAGAAATATATCCATCCCTGGTCCTTCTCATCTCCTTTCTTCTTATCTGGGTCTGATTTATCTTTTGGAATTCAGCTTTAATATTATTTTTCCAAAAGGCCTTTGTGTGTGGGGGTGGCTTCAAACCATAGCCTAAAGCACCATAAATGCCTAGAACGTGCCAAGCTTCTCAAGTGGTAGGAAGTCACCCCTTGTCAATGTCTGGATTCTAATATGAATGAGTCAAGTCTTGTATCTGTTTTGTTCATCCCCAGTGCCACCTCAGCACCAGGTTCAGATGGGGTGGGCCCTCACAGTCAGTGAATGGAGGGATCGCCATTCGGGATCCGTGTGAGGACCACGAAGCTCTGCTTCTCCAGCATCTGAGGAATGGCTTCTTTTTTGTGCCCTCATTTATCTATGTAGCTCAGTTTACTTAATTTTATTTCATTTCTTTAAAAATGTTGATCCTCCCAGTATGTAAAATTAGATTAACCATAATACTTGTTTTATTTCACATTGCTTAATTGAAGAAAATCTGGCAAACCTTTTTTTTTTTTTTTTTTTTAGAGCAACATAATTTTTTTAGGATGGCAAGTTCTCTCTGAACATTTTCCAAGTGTATGTCCATTTAAAGATTTACTTGGAACTGTCTTTTGTGTTCAAGAAACTTATTTGGAAATTAATTCTAGGTGCAAATTATGACTATGTAATCCATTTGGACAAAAGCAAGCTGGTTGCCAGGTTACCATTTTAAATGGGCTCATAAAAAAGTGCTTGGTAATATTACTTTAATCCAGTGTTTGCTGTACCTGGCAACTGTCCTTGTCGTATATTTCAAAAGTATTTAGATAGGATGTGGTTACTAATGACCAAGAGACCACCACTGCTGAGTAAATAGGATTAGAGAGCAAAACCAAGATATTTTGCTGCTCATAACATGCATTTAAAATACAGGAGAATTAAATTTGGCAAACTGGATAAAGTTCCTTTTATGTAGATGAATGTTTTTCTTGCTTAGAATATTTTATTTATCAGAATCATATAAGGGCTACTTAATGCTTGAGGAAATGCTGTCATATTTGGTTCTGCTTCTTACAACTTTTAGAAAAGAAGAACAGAAACACGGCGAGAAAATTGGCATGGCCCTGGGCGGTGCAGGTGGGTGGATAGCCAACCACACTGCTGCAGCTGTGTCGCTCTGGCAGGAGTCGAGGGCTCCTCAGCTGTGCTTGGAACCCAAAAATAGACATTCTCCCTTCACTTCCTTTCCTGACTCACCTCAAATATAATGAGCTTTTCTGCTTACAAAAAGCACAGCTTTATTTTTATGCCCACAAACCCACCTGATAACATTAGAATGCCAAGGACTCAGTGCAGACTGTGTGATTTTTTCTCCAGTGGACCCAGTAAAGGTGGCCTGTGCACCCACTCTACGGCACATTCTTATTATCAATATTCTCGTAGTTTTCTTAAAGAAATAGCTACCTTACCTTTCAAAAAAGATCATTTTAAAAAGTTGAAGGGAATGTCTGCATGCAAAAGATTTTGTAAATAGTTTGTGAGATTTAAAAAAGAACACTTTTCATTAACTTTGCTTATAGCAAAATCTGGAGAGGTGTTCATCAACCGTTTGTCTTTTTCTCCCAGGCATACAAATGGGACACATGTCCCAGGCTCCCTTAGGAGCAGCTCTGAGACTGGATTCTGACTAATATAATGAAGGTAGAGGTAATGTGCACTATTTCCAGGCCTGGACAATAAAACCTGCTTAACCATCTACACTCTGGGCCCTGCCTGCAGGGACAATGTCTGAGGTCTCCATGGCTTTAAATGGAAGAAGTTCAAGTAGAGTGTTATGCTGACCACCAGTGGCACAGTGGTATGAGCAAGAAATCGACTTGTATTGTATAAAGCCAGTGAGGTTTGGGGTGGTTTATTGGAGCAGTCAACCCAACCTGACAATTGTGTGTTCTTTATTCCGAATGACAGTCATAAACTCATGAAAAAGGCCAGTATGATACGAAGCAGCAGTGAACAGTGAAGCTAATGTGTGACTGAATGGGGAGGGTGGAAGAAGCCAGAGCAAGTGAACCACATCAGCCCAGCCCTATTGTTTTAAAGTAGTGGTGGTGAGGCCTGGAAGCCCATATGACCTGTCTCCTGCTCTATTTTCCAGAAGTAGCATGGACTTCTTCAAAATGCTCCTACAAACTTTTGTACCCTTTAAAAACCACATACACCCTGATATGTACACATACCATGTTGATAATTTTGACTTGTCATACCAAAGGGGCAATCTCTTGATGTCCTTCTTGCCCCTCCTTCTATTCCTTCTATATAAGAACATTTTCTTTTTCTTTTTTTTTGGCCAGGGCTGGATTTGAACCCACCACCTCTGGCATATGGGGCCAGCACCCTACTGCTTTGAGTCAAAGGCACCGCCCTATACAAGAACATTTTCTATAATGCTGAGAGTATATATAGAGAAGGTGACCAAAAAACGTATACACATTTTACAAAAGGAAAAAATTGTATTAAAGCTGTAATACTCAACATATACCAGTAACAAAACGTAAATGCAAGTCACATGGATTACCTCTTGTAATTGCAGAAGTCAAACATGACTTGCGTATTATAAATTTAATACAGTTTTTTCTTCCTTTCTTAAAGTGTACATACTTTTCTTGGCATCCACTGTATTTGGCCTCAGATCTTCAGGATCATCACAGACTTTTAAAGTCGCAAAATGTATTTGCAAAAATTGTGTATCCTTGATTGTATTCGTTAGATGTGCTTATAATTCTTTGCTTATGCTGAAAAATATGTTTGTGAGAAAAAAATAAAAATTCAAGTTAGATTTGGCAAGGATTCAGTTAATTTGCTCATGACAGCCAGAGAAACCAGGTAATTCTAGCTGAAAAAGAAAATTTACTTACATCAGGCATTTTCAGTTAGGGCTATGCAGAAACATCTGCCTGCTGGTACACTGTTAAGCTTTTGTAGAAGTGTTTTATTTTCTTGAGAAATACAGTGTAGAAGAAGTACCCAAGTACTTGAAATAACCTTTCTCTGCCCACTTACCTTTGAGCTATCAGGTCCAGGAAAGGAAGCAGGCATTTCCTCTCCGTAAAGGGATAGCTATATCTTCTAGTAGTTAAGCTTTCTCTCAGGAAAGGGGAAAAAATCCTTATTTTACTTCCCAGCTATTCTACAGCCCTAAAAATATCTCAGCCACAGCAGAGTCAGTTGTCCTTTAGCACCTGCATTGGTGAATCTCTCAAAACCTCTCAATTCATTTTTTAAAAATTGACTCTAATGTTTTCAAAGGGCCATAGGATGGGGCAAATGGGAGATTAGAGTCCAAAAGGGCCTGTAGAGAAATAGTAGAGATTTAAACTGCCTTCTGTGAGCACAGCTGCCCTGTAACTAATGCTTTTGCCTAGAAACATCTGCTCAGGGCCTCACCACACAACCAGGGTGCAAGCTGAGAACTCGGTAACATACACCTTGTTCAGGGAATTATACCTGCTGATATCCTGTTTCACATGAAGCTGTTGGTGATTCAGAAACAAGTGGACTCCTTTTTAGGAAGCAGTAATGTGGGGATTAAGAAGCTATAGAAGTATATGAATGTTTTCCATGTTATTTAGAATTTGCCTAGACTCAAACTAAGTCAAAATTAATCAACCCCTCTGAGGCAGATCAGAGAAGAGATTCAAACTGGCGTGAATGCTAATGCAATGGAAGGTACTAAGGGCCTTAGTGGTAATAGATAAGAAAGTAAAGTCTCTTCGTCCAAATGTGAGAAATGCTCACCTGTGCATGGCCACATGTCTGCTATAATCTGTGGCCTTATGGATGGAGAACTCTCTTGCCTGCAGGCACTATGTCAAAATGGAAGTAAATTGTCAGTGCCAAAGGGTAAGTGGCATTTATTCTGTTTCAAAGACAATTGAAATATTTTTAGTAACAAAAGTGTTGGTAAATACATACACCATGAGTGGGCCATTTTCTACACTATACAACCAAGAATAAAGGAAGAATTTTCAATTTTTTTCAAAATTGGTAAACATTCTTTGCAAAGTTGACAATGGGGGAGGCTCTGCACACACCCCAATTAAATGACCATTTTCAAATAATGTTTGGAACTTTGTGTCAGTGACTGCTGTGAGAAACTCTGACATATTTGATAAAATACTAATGGGTGGGTGCCCAGAGTGGGATATATGGATATACATATATGGATATATGGATCATGGACTTGATATTTTTCTAAATAGTCAAAAGTTATAAACCTATGTATAGCGTTTTAGTGTATGTGATTGGAATTGCCTTTGGGAGTAAAGGGACTTAGGTAACTTTAAAAGTTACAAAATTAAATTGGGGGTGGCTAATTTAAAAAGTGGTTTTTAAAACAGTGGTCTTGTTATCAACCCTTTGTCAGACTCATACCCTACAAATATCTTTCCTATTATGAAGGTTGCCGTTTTATTTTACTTGTTGTGTCCTTAGCTATGCAGAAGCTTTTCAGCTTAATTAGGTTCCATGTGTTTATTTTTTTGTTGTTGTTATGATGGCCACTGAAGTCTTTCTCATAAAATCTTCCCCCAGTCCAACATCATCAACAGTTTCTCCCACACCTTCTTCTAAGATTTTTATGGTTTTGTGTCTTATATTTAAATCCTTTACCATCTTGAGTCACTTTTTCTAAGGGGTGAAAGGTGTGGATCAAGTTTCAGTCTTTCACATGGGGTATTCAGTTCTCTCAGCACCATTTATTGAATGGGGATTCTTTTCCCCACTGTATGTTTTTAGTTTATCAAAGATCAGATGGCAAGTAGAGACTGGTTTCATCTCTTGGTTTTCTATTCTATTCTGTTCCATATCTCTATGTCTCTATTTTTGTGTTGATACCATGCTGTTTTGATTACTATGGACTTATAATATAGCCTGAAGTCTAGTAGAGTGATGCCTCCAGCTTTGTTTTTATTACTGAGAATAGCTTTGTCTATGTGGATGTTTTTTCCAGTTCCATACAAAACAAAGTACTATTTTTTCCAGTTCTTCAAAATATGATATTGGTATTTTAATGAGAATTGTATTGAATCTGTAGCTTGTATTGGATAGAACTGACATTTTAACAATGTTGCTTCTTCCCAGCCAAAAGTGTGGTATGTTATTCCATTTGCTAATTTTTTCTGTTATTTCTTTTCTTAACATTTCATAATTCTCTTTGTGGTGATCCTTCACCTCTTTTGTTAGGTATATTCCTAGGTATTTCATTTTCTTTGAAGCTACTGTGAAGAGAATTTTGTCTGATTTGCTTCTTAATTTGGCTGTTGTTGGCATATATGAAGGCTACTGATTTGTGGACATTGACTTTATACTCTGAGACATCAGTGTATTTCCTGAATACTTCCAGGAGTTTTGTAGTTGAGTCCCTGGGTTTTTCTAAGTTTAATATCATATCATCATCAAAGAGCAATAGTTTGACCTCCTCTGCTCCAATTTGGATGCCCTTTATATCCTTCTCTTGCTTGATTGCATTGGCTAGAATTTCCAGCATAATGTCGAATAAGAGTAGTAAGAGTGGACATCCTTGTCTGGTTCCAGTTCTAAATGGAAAAGCTTTCAGTTTTGTTTCTTTCAGTATGATGTTAGCTGTGGGTTTGTCATAGATGGCATCAATCAGCTTGAGAAATGTGCCACCTATGCCTATTTTTAAAAGTGTTCTTGTTAGAAAAGGATGTTAAATTTTGTCAAGTGCTTTTCCTGCATCTTCTGAGAGGATCATACGGTCTTTGTTTTTGCTTTTATTGATATGGTGAATTGCATTTATGGATTTGCATATGTTAAACCAGCCTTGTATCCCTACTTGATCTGACCAAGGGTTGATAACTAGAATCTACAGAAAGCTGAAATTAATCAACAAAAAAATAACAAATAATCCCATCTACTAGTGGGCAAGAGATATGAACAAACCTCTGATGAACAAGACAAATGGCTAACAAACATATGAAAAAATGATAATTTCCCTGATTGTCTGAGAAATGCAAACCAAAACCACCCTGAGATAGCACCTAACCCCAGAGACTAGCTCACATCACAATCTCAAAGCTGCAGATGCTGGTGTGGATGTGAAGAGAAGGGAACACTTTTTCACTATAGGTTGGACTCCAAACTAATACTAATACTTCCTTTTTGGAAGGAAGTATGGAGAATCCTTAAGAATTCAAACTAGACCTCCCATTTGATCCTGCAATTTCATTACTAGGCATCTACTTCAAAGAAAACAAATCCTTTTATCATAAGGACATTTGCACTAGACTGTTTATGCAGCTCAATTTGCAATTGTCAAATTATGGAAACAATCTAAATGCCCCCCAACCCAGGAATGGATAAATGATAGCTATGATATATGTATACCATAAAATATTATTCAGCCATTAAGAAGATGGAGACTTTACATCTTCTTTATTAACCTGGGTGGACTTGGCATACATTCTTTTTAGTGAAGTATCTTAAGAATGGAGAAGTAAGAATCCAGTGTACTTCATTCTAATATGAAGCCAGTAGATGATCTATTACACACCCCACATAAGAGAAAAACTCAAATTAATCCAAGGTGGGGGGTGGGGGATGAAGGAGCTGGGAGAGGGAAAGAGGGAGTAGGATGGGGGTGTTCCCACTTAATAGGCACAATGTTAGAGTGTATGGCACTTCACTTGTGGGAAGGACATGATTATAAGAGGACTTTACGTCACAAATGCAAACACTGTAACCTAATTCGTTGTACCTGCACTTATCCTGAAAAATTTAAAAAAAAAAGTGGTCTAAAAGGAACTCATGAAATACTTTGCAAAATAGTAAAATGGTAGAGTAAGCAGCTAACTTCTAAAGAAGAGACAGGCAAATATTTATTTGACTGTTTACATACTGATACACTTATGTACAGTGCAGTGCGTCAGAGTTTAAAGAGGGCCATTTGACATGTGCTTTCAATAAGGAAGGACTAGGTAATTTTGACAGCCTCCTGCTGAGCACAACTGGGAAGACATGAAAAAATATTTTTTAAAAATTACTTATGGTCATTTGAAAGAAAATAGACATGGAGAGATTATAGGATCAAGATTTTGAAGAAGATAGATATTTAGAAAGAATACTGTTGCATTTGGGACTGCCCTTCCCAGGTAACATCTGCCCATTTTTGAGCAGGTGGTTTAGCAGTCAGGATGATTGTAAATGATGTTCATGTTTTGTAATGATAGGAGGATGAACACTAGAATAAGGGGGCTGCTGGTTGTGCTAGTACTACTAACACTGACATTACCAATCTTAAAGATCTCTAGGACTAAGGGCTATAGGGGTGAAGGTCAACCAGAAGTAGACAACATCTCAAAAAGATTGAAGCACAGATTTACATCATCTAAATATTTGAAAATAGAGTAAGATAAGACCATATTGTTAGTGTCCATAGCTGCATGCCAGAAGTCATCATAAGATATCTCTAGAAGAAGACAACATCAGTAGAGGGCCAAACTTATCACTATAATATTGAAGAAATATTTAGCACTTAATCAAAATAACCAGGCACATGAGCAGACAGACAGGAAAGTATAGGGATGAGAACAGACTATAGGAACAAACATTCTTAACTACAAATAAAGACTTCAGAATAGCTATGTGTGATATACTTAAGGAGGAAATGTATTACTGAGAAGTTCACCAAAGATCTGGAAACTATGAAAAAATGAACTATATGGAAATTAACAACTCTGTGAGGGTAACAGCATATTATACACAACTAAAGAATCAACAAGTAAAGAAAAAGATAGATCAAAGGAAAATACCCAAACTTAATGATGGAGAATAAAAAGAACATAAAATAAAAGGTTAAAACCGGGGAGGAGCCAAGATGGCGATCTGTAGCCAACTTTCTGAAGACGCTCCCATCCAGAAGGAGAGTTAAAGGACAGAAATTTAGCAAGAAAGCCAATGGTTTGGAACTGAGCCAAAAGAAAAGGTTGAAGAATGCACATCAACCCTGCTTGAGCAACCTGCGACCCCAAGGATACAAATAAAAGGTACAGAGCACATCAAGCAGACAGGAGTCCCCTCCCCCATGAGAGCGGCTTGCAGTATATGCCATACCTCCACGCAAACAAGTGAGCAGAGTTCAGACATCCTCCCTCTCTACCCCACGGGAGAGACCCTCTAAAGACCGGACCTCCTTTCCCTACTAGGGTGCTGCAGCACTCTCCTGCCAGGCATAAAACCTTATAAAAACTGTATATATTCTCTACCTGCAAGTTGGAACTCCCAGCACTCTCCTCCACTCTCACCCCGAGGTCTGGAGGTCTGTCCCCCATGGAGTCCAGATTCTTGGACACTTTCTCAAGGGGTGTGGACAGGGCGCGGGCTGTTGCTGGTCTGTGTTGTTTGCTGAGCTCGGGAGCGGTGAGAGGAAAGTGAGCCGAGAGGTGGCCAAAGTGGAGAGGTGGTCCCCTGAGGCACCAAGCGGCAGCCCTGAGAAAGCTTTGCTAAATTTCGCCACACCTGGCCCTCAGGAGATGATAGCTGAGACAAAGGACTGAATCTCACAGACTGAGTCAGGACTATTAGCAGCCCAGCGTCTATTCCACAGGGCAGAAATTCTGCGAACTTGTTCTGTTCTATCAGCTTTTCATCCACTTTACATCAATCAGGGATAGGGCTGGAACTGAGTGAATCACCCCAGCCCCTATCAAGGCCCAGGTTGTCAGGCCTCACCTCCCCCTTGCCAGCACTGACATAACTGGTGGACTGGCTGAGGAGCCACAGAGTCCTGTGTGACCTAGGCAGGCGCAAACCTCTAGAGCATCTGCTCATTGGAGGAAACTGGGTCACAGCCCTGCAGGGTTACCAGAGACTGGGTGTGACAGAGGGGCAAGGCTGGGAAGGAGGCATCAACCTTCCCAGGTTAATTTACTGGCTGGGGGGGCCCTCCTGAGCTCATGGAACCCTGGAGTGAGTTATACTAAAGCTGCCAGTAGACTCCTGCTATCTAGTTGCCAGAGACTTTTCAACTCTTTGATTTGAGGTTGGTACTGGCTGGGACAATTGATTGGCACCTCTTCATCTGGGCCAATCACCTGAGGACTGTCCAACATTGTACACTGGGTGTGTGGTAGTGGGAAGGTTGTATTTCCTTTTCCAATTGTTGTGGAATTGTTGTGAGGGCATGGTGACCTAACTACTGGTATTTCTTCACAGCTCAGATTCCAACACAGAGTAACCGATTCTCTAGGGTAAGACAGAGACCAGCTGAAGATAAGACAGAGCCACATAACCCCACCACATCAAGAAGGTCCCCAGTTTCTCAGGCAGTAGCAAAGTATGGGTTGGCAAAACTCTAGGGGAGAAGGTACAAACACCATTCCCAGCTTATAGGCAAAGGAAGGACTGGTCAATCACTACTCCTAGAACCTCCAACCCAACTTATCCTTACCTACTCACCCATCCAAATGGTGCAAAATAAATATGGGGCAGAATCAGCGGAAAAGCTCTGGAAACATGAACAACCAGAGTATGTTTTTCCCCAAAGGAAAAATTTGGCAGACACAAATGATGATCCTATGCATAGACAGATGGCTGAGATGTCAGAAATCGAATTCAGAATTTGGATTGCAAACAAGATCAATAAAATAGAGGAAAAATT
>CAUYRH010014112.1:0-58870 GCA_963574655.1 Perodicticus potto
GAAAGAAAGAAAGAAAGAAAGAAAGAAAGAAAGAAAGAAAAGAAAAGAAAAGAAAAGAAAAGAAAAGAAAAGAAAAGAAATTTCTTTACTATCTCTGAATTTTTTGGTCATCATAGCTTTCATTATCAAGAAGAATAGCAATGGGAAAATAACCATCATGAAGCCATTTCTATAGAGTGTCCTTGGACATGAAACCATAAAAGAGCTAAAGAGAAAAGGTATAAAATGAAATTCAGACAATTACATACATACCAATAACCAACAAAGATATCCTGAATTACTATGTCCTTAGAAATGAATGAAGATGCAGAAAATATTATCCCGGACATCAAGGATCTTGCAGTCTGGTCAGGCTTGCAAGACCTGCATAGGATAGGACCATGGTATTTTTAGGTTGGAGGAGTATAGTTAGAGAGAATAAAACAACCACTACCACACAAACAAGTGTTCAATTGATTTTGAGGTCTCGGGTGCCGTTCCAATGCTGGTCCACATATGCACCTCCTACAGGCAGCTGATGTGCCCAGCGAGGATTCTGTAGGCTTAGGAGAGAACCTCCACCAGGAGCCTACAGAACTCAGGGAGTCCAAGCTGAGCTCAATGTCAAAGTTAGAGAGAATATATAACCTTTGGGTTATACGCTAGTGGAAGGGCCCCCGCTAAAGTGTTGCAAAGTTTGATGAATGTTTTTGTCACATCCTCTGACTTCAGAACCCAAACAGG
Source organism: Perodicticus potto (assembly GCA_963574655.1). Lineage (NCBI taxonomy): Eukaryota > Metazoa > Chordata > Mammalia > Primates > Lorisidae > Perodicticus > Perodicticus potto. The sequence goes on from CAUYRH010014112.1 coordinate 724, forward strand.
AATCCAGGGAGCTTGGCCAAGGATAGAGTCAGACCCAGGATGGCATGCTGCACTCAGAATCCTTTCTTCTCTCCAGCAGAGTTTGACCCTCAGGCCATTTCTTACTTCCTTACCTTGAGTTCTTTCCAGGGGATTTCATTATTCTCCCTTGTCAGCTCAGGCCTTCTGAGAAGCAGATGTTAAGACCAGAGGAGACACACCAGAGCTTTATTGGAGGAGACATTTGTGAGAAAAGGGAGGGAGGAGTGGAAGTCGGGGTGGGGAGGGCAGCTCAGACTACAGTGCAGGTGTGACATGCAGAGGAGAGAGAGGGAAGGAGGATTGTGCAGGATGGCCTGGAAGAGCCTCAGAGCTCATGGGGTCCTGAGAGTCCCAGCTGGCCCAGGGGATGGCCCTGAGCTACAGTTCCCAGAGGAGGAATCCCTCAGAGGCCCGGCTCTAGCAAGAGTAAGCTGGTGCCTCTAAGCTGCAGTTGGGATGACTTGCTGTTCTCTCATGCCTCCCTAATCATAAAAAAAAAAAAAAATTATATTGAAACACTTGATGGCATAATCTTCCTATATATCTAGCAGCCTCAGCCCTTAGAAGAAGCCAAAATTTTCCATTAAGTTTGAACCCTGGTATTTCACCTCCTCCAGGATGGTATCAGCTAATACACAGTACATAGGTCTGAGTTAGCAATAGATACATTGATTTCCTAACACATTTTTAGAGAAGTTCTGAGTAATCATAAACTGATTTATCCAGATAGACATTATCTATCAGAATAAAACGATAAAGAAAATGAATCCAGCATACCTTGGGGAAGTGGTACTTCATGTACAACCACGGATGCAGTCTGGTTAATCAGAGACAAAGCCGTGACTGTCGGTCATCATGACCTGCTCTTCCCCCCAGGTGCTGCTGGGGGCTGGAGGAGCTCCAGGCTGATGCCCCCCCAGTAGCAGGGAGGGTGTGAGAATGCTTTGTTACCCCCTTAGTTACAATGGGGTGTAACCAAGCACAAGTCTTCCACGGTTTGAAGTGAAGGAGAGAGACCAAGGGATGGGCCCTAGTGAAGGGTTTTTCTGATGGAAAGCAGAAATGAAACTGGTTTAAATTAGCCCGGGTGTGTGTCACGAGCCTTCCTAGTTTTCATTCTCTGACAAGCAAGAGCTGATACAATCCCGTCCGCCCAAGCCGCACTGGAGAGTGACCCTCATAGTGCTGAGGCCAGAGACCAGCGGCTGCTCAGCGCGAGGTCCCATGGCCTTGAGAGTGGCCCTGCCCCACCAGACACATCTCTTAGGGTTCCGTGGTCTGGTGGACCCTGCTCTACGGCAACCGCCTGGAGGCTGGGAAGTGCCTTTGAGAGGGGAACTCCCCCAAGAGGTGTTAGCACGTATCTCAGGAGACATGCAGAGAAGGGGCGAGCTCAGCGCAGGAGTTGCCTGTTAAAGCAGCTGAGAGCTGTCAGTGAACCCACTACCACTTGTTTTATGCCAGAAAGTCAGGAAAGAGTCCCTCCTCCTGGCCTGCATCTTACAGGGACAATTTCAGACACCAACACGGGCTTCTTGCCAAATATTCTCATGTCACCCCTGGGCACTGGGACAGGTGTCCCCACCATTCACAATGCTGCCTGCTTCTGTCCCCACTGTCCTCACACATCGGGTCCCCTTTGGGCTTTTCTCTGGAAAAGGCTGAGGGGAGAAACACAGCCCCCCACACCTAGATATGTGGCCCTTCTTAGCAGAACTCCACTGGGAAGCAGGGGCAGTGGGCGGGTTCTTTATGGAGGAACGAGATTAATTAACACAGGAGTGTTCAATACACACCTTTCAGAACAATAGTTACCAGCATGGCTATTGCATTTGTTGCAGAATTGTGAAAATTATCCTTCTGAACAACGTATACACATACAGTAGAACCTCCATAGCTGACCAGCTCCCGATACTGCCCACCTCCTTAAGTTGACCTAATGCAAATGGGCATGTCAACCCAGCAGGCCTAGTTCCTTGTGGTAACCACCTCTGTGTGTTAACCGGTTTGTCACAGTCCCTAGGACGGTCAACTTACAGGGGTCCTACTGTATTTTAGTATGACTTGAGAATCTGACCCAACAGTCAGAAACAATTGTATCTTTTTACCCAGCAAGCAAAAAAATCATTTTTATACACACAGTGGGCCTAAAGTTCACGTGCAATTTAAAATAGTTTAATATAGTAAAAATGCACACGAACTTCCTGTCCATCCTGTGTATATATGTACACACACACATATACTGCATGCCAAGGGGATTTCAGGTCAATAATAGAGAGAATTTGGCAGCTTCTCTCTGGGACAGCCACCCAGGTAAGATGATTTTACGAATGTTGTTGAATCCTGGAGTTCGTCCAGAGTCTGCAGCGTTTAATAGGGAAGTCTGGGCCTCCTGCGATGCTCAGAGTTTGGCACTGTACTTGCCTATGCTCAGAGGTGACATGGTGCTCTGGAAAGGGTAGGAATAGGGTAAGTGTTGCTCTAGCAACAATGTCAAAATCTGCCAATGACTACAGAGACATGAGGTGTCCGTGTGTAGAATTTATATCCTCGTTTGTACACACTGTCCCCAACTACTCTGCCCCTTTGGGGGAGCTTACAAAAATTAGTACATGTGAAAGGGAGCGCTGTCACCATGGGAGTCGGGGCGGGGGAGAACTTGAGTGGGGCCCCCAAGGCTGGCAGACAGAGGGGGCAGACCGGGGCAGCTGAGCTCACAGGCTGTGGGCAGTGTGCTCTGACCATCTGTCCACTGTGACTTGTGGTGCTTTTCAGGAAGAAAGAAAGGTCCCCCCTCCAATACCAAAGAAGCCCCCCAAAGGAAAATTTCCTATCACTAGAGAAAAATCCCTAGACCTGCCCGACAGACAACGGCTGGAGGCCCGGAGACGGCTCATGGCCGTCAAGAGAGCCGCGTCCTTCCGCCAGAATTCTGCCAGCGAGCGGGCGGACAGCATCGAAATCTACATCCCCGAGGCCCAGACCCGGCTCTGAGGACGGCAGGTCGCGGCGGCCACCTTCTCCTTTCTCTTTTTAACACAATCCTTGTACAGTTTATTGCCTACCTGGTGACTTCTGTCTCATTTGCTCCACTGAACCCGCCCTTGCTGTTGTGATCTCCGTGCCATGACCCGGTGGAATGCTTTCCATGTCTTCAGTGGCTGAGCCTGGCAAGAACGACTTTGTTTTTTTAAACCAAGGGCCTGACTTAACATTCAGCCCCGACGGACAGGCTTGGTGAGACCTACCTTCTCCTCTATGTTCTCAGAGGACGACCAGAAACGCCTCTGGAGATGGAACCCAGCTTACATTTTGTTATTTATATTTTTATAAATTGTGTGATAATTAGAGGTAAGAATAACAAATAACTATAAATGGGTGCATCTCGCCGCTCCCTAGAGGCATTAGACAACCCAGTGGAAGGTGCTACAACTTGAAGTACAGGACAGAAAGCCCCTCCCCTCCTGTCCAGCCCACGTACCTGCCATTGCCACTGTCTTCGTTCTCTTTGTCCCAAGTAGGAAGCCTTAGGTTCCTTGCGCCAAGTGTACGGTTATGAAAAGTGATCTCTTCAACCGCCAGACTCCTTACCATATGGTTCTCCAAAAACCCAGGGACTCCAAGTCTGAACCCACTAAAAATACCCAGCACAGCATCCACACATTAGAAAAATGAGCCAAATGTTCCCGCAAGGAAGTTATGCATGAAAAGAGGTTGGCCTTAAGAAAGGTTAGGAGTATAAAGAGAAAAGAATTGTCCTTACTTCTATGAACCAGTTATTGTATTTTTTAATTCTTTGTAACTTAAAATATTATACCCCGTGTTTTCTTTAAGTTTCACCATCTATGCTCCATGTGATTTTTTTACATATGTATATATATATTCTCAAATTGCTCTATCAGTTGAGTTTCCAGGGTATCCTTAAAAAAACAGAAAAAACAAAAACAAAAAGTTTGCTTGTTTAAAATGACAGTTGTGATGTTGTAAAAAGTTTAAGAAATGAATGTGAGTGGTAAGTATATCTCACTTTAAATGGTAAAGAAGAAATGTAGTTTACATTTGTATTTTTCCAGAATTCTTTTGTCCTATGCAGTATTGCTGAAGTCAAGAATATTATTTCTTGCCTGTGTCAGACATGAAGGGAAAAAAGAGGTCACATACTGTGACTTCCATGTGGAATTTTAAAGAAAAGTAATTAGTGCTCATGACTCTGATTGGCACCCAAGAAAACAGGAGCGACTCTCATTAATAGGCTTTCCACACGTGTAAATAAATTTAGAGGCAGTGATCATTGTTTCAACTTCACTTGTGAACCAGACACGTCTTCGAGGGAAAAGCCTATCAGATTTTTCCACTTGATTTCATGTTCAGAGTTCTCACTGTTACTCAAGTAACAGGCAGGATTGCAATTTGAGCCAGGTATTTCCTCCAGACGCCAGGGCTTCCCTCCGCCTCTCTGAGGAGTGCCAGGCGCCTGGCCGTGGGCAGAGCAGCTTCCGATGCCGGGTAGCACTCTGTCTCCTTACCTCCATTCGCACTTTAAACGCACCTGCTCCCCGTGCAGTGAGGCGGTTCCACCGTCAGGCGATTTTAAGGCTACGGTTTTCCCTTTTCCTCACATTCTCCATTCCACTGAGCATGGGGTTCTCTGGGGGCAGAGTCGATATTAAAGCATGTTTAGCTTCAAAGTTTTACTTTTTTAAAGCTGAGTAGTTAAGAATTCCCTGTAAAAACAAAACCCTATAAATCGAGCCTCATATCTGGTATATATTCTACCAAACAGCCTTAAAATATATTTGGAAGCAAAAATCAGTACGAATGTATATCCTTGAAAAATGCAAAAACAAAAATCCCTGAAATATTCTTCTAGAAATGAACCCTACTTCCCCAGAGTGTTCAAAGCACTTTTCTACCTAAATAAATACCTAAATCCTGAGTAGTCTACAATAATGATGCTTCTTCCTATAGTCACCCTACTAGGCTAAAAGCAAATTTATTCACAAGTATTGGCGTTTTAGACTTTTAAAAAGATATATTATTTAAGAGAAACTGCTATTTAGAAATAACCACAGAAAAGCCACGTCAGTGCATACTCCTAGTTAAAGGAAACGTGAAATGCATACGAGCACCCCACCTACCTTCACTGGTGTGTCCAATGGCAGCTGACGTGTTTACCCCAGTTCCTGAATTTACACAAGACACATAAAATCAATTCGCAACATTCGACAACAATTATTCATCTTAGATACCAGATCCTATGATCCCAACTAGAATGAAAATATTCACTGGATTCAGATTCACATTTTATGTTTCACGTACTCAATTTTACTTTATAATCCACAAAAGTCTTGGCCTAAACCATCCCTAGGTGAGCAAATGAACCTCCCTGGCTGACTCGAAACGTTGAAATGGTGACTTTGTGCATGCCCCCCGCCCCGCCCTGGTACCCCACATTCCAAAGAAGATGATTTAATGGTAGGACATACACCTGCTGCTAGATCTGATAGAATGTCACCTGCTCATGTTACATAATTAAGTGCAATATTACTCATTTCAAACACAGGTGACATCCTGTCATGAGACACAGAAGATAAGCCATGTTTAACTATCATACCTACAAAGAAAATAAACATTGTTTATGATACTTGCGTTACTCACTCAAGCTAGCTAATTTCAGTTGCTTCTAGCACATCCATAATATAGAAAGCTCTCGTGTGATCATTTTATCATATTTAGGATATAATTTTAATAAAAAATTATCACAAACTTGAGAACGTGATTGAAAACAATAATGCACAACCTTCTAGGAATATCATCATGAAACAAAGTGTGGTCTTAACCATCCACCTGGGTTCCTAATGATACAGCCCATAACGGGTAAGACCCAGATGCTGCTTTAGAAATCTCTTCCCTCATAGTAAATGAGTTGATATGACTGTGCTGGAGACTTCAATGAACAGAACAAAACAAAACACAAGTATAATAAGTGGGACCCCAAAGTTTCACCCAGGGAAGGAAAAGGCCACCTGTCCGCAACTGTGCTTTCCGTGTAACTCGTCTCGTATATTTCATCATTCATTACTGTTGTGTTTGAAGTAAAGCTAGCTGTTATCGGTGACCATAGTTATCCTATTTTTCTCAACAAATTTATCCCACCATCATGGAATGGTGTATAAAGAATTGAACTGTTATGATACCAAAAAAATTACATTTTGCCTAAAAGGGGATGTTGATATTGTCAACCTCAAATCAATTCTGAAGACGCCAAGCATTTATTGGAAAAGTGTATAATCGGGAAAAAATACAAATAACCTTTAAAGGTGTCTCTTTAAAACAAAACAAAACACACAAAACATCGATGACCTGCAAAGTACAGTCCATCTGTCCCTGCTGACCCTCAGGAAAGGGGCCGAAGACACACACAGAGCTCAGGAAGTGTGGGATGGGACCGCTTCGGGGCGGGGTGGGGGAATTGTCCCTGTTTATCCTGTCTTGATTTCTGCCTTTCCAAATCCGTATTAAGTGACCACTGTTTCCACCCATTTAATTAAAAGATCCTGAATTTGCACATTCCTCATCTCTTCTGTTCGTCAGGTCCTTGGAGGATGGAATTCTGTGGGAACGCTGAGTGACATGCAGCCAGGGTGCTGAAGTGAGCAGGAATGGCTCAAGGGGAGCAGCCTTCTGCTTGGGACAAACCTTTTGGGGGCGAGTAGGGAGGGAGTGATGGGTGGCAGTCTCCACCGGGAGGTCTTTTTCTATTGGTCATAGCTGGATCACGTTTAGACCAGACTTCTTTACACCCCGAGGTTTCTGAGGCCAGGGGCTCGGCTCACTCTGAGCAGCTTCCCTCTGGGAGCATCAGCCTCGCTCAGCATTCTGACAGGTGCGCTAGAGCAGGCTGCCATACAGAAGGCCCTGTGTGCCAGCAGGGAACCAGCCTAGGCTGAGCAGTGGCCCACAGGACCATCCCTGTTCATGACATTGGAGACTTCCCTGCATGGGGGGCACCCAGGGCAAGTGTAACAGTGTTGCCTGAAATGGTGCCCAGTGCTGCCCTTGGCTCACATGTCTGACACGGGGGCCAGTCCTGCCTGTGAGCCTGGAAATGGTCCTAAATTCTGCATGTTTCATGTGCGTTCATTCCCAGCCATCTTCACAAGACGTGTTCTTCATTTTTTTTTTCTTTACTACTGATTTAATATGCTAATTTAAAGACAGTGGTTAAACTCCCTTGGAACTTTCTGAGTGTTTCCTCATTTCTATCTGCATGTTTGTTTATACCACTTTGTAGGTGTGTTGAATACAGAGTTCAAAAACTTGAAAATAAAAATGAAACACGTAGCTTGAGAAAGAAAGAATATAGTCGGTTTCTTGAGCATCTTTAATGATATGAGCTAGAGCAACAAAACTTGCTTCACCTGCACCCCTGCACCCCCAGTTGTAAAACACACCTCTACAGGTCACACCAGGTCCCTGGGCCTTCCCAGCTCACCTCTGTTAGAGAGCTGAGTTGTAGTGAGTTGCTGATAGTGAGCGGGGCGCTCAAGGAAAGAGCTTGTATTTGTACTGTGGGCTAAACGTCCGCCAGCACAGAGCAGCTGCACAGTATGTTTGAAATGAGAGATAAGTTGCCAGAAATCTCCAGGCAGTTAGTCAAGCCACCTTGCTTTTATTCATTATCAGCAAAGTCATCTCAATGTTGTCATGTCTTAGCTTTCCCCTCTATAAAGGGGATTACAGTTCCTATCTCTTGTCACCCTTGCAGACAGCCAGGATTAATGGCATTTTGGCTCCAAGGCTCTTTGAGTGCCTGGGGACAAGTGGTAAAGTGTGAGTTACCCTGGACCTCACCCCTGGTCCTCTTCCTGAATTCCATGCTCCCAGGTCTTTGCAGGATGCCCTCCAATGTCCAGGCCTGTCCCAGACACCACAGAGAGGGCCAGGGCTGCCTGAGGCCAGGCTTTCCTTGGAAGGTTTGGAAGCAGAGAAGGTTGGCTTTGATCTCAGGTGTTTCGAGATGCTTCTAAGAACAAGAACAAGCACCCACAAGAGCCAGGCTGTGCTTTCACCATTACTAAGTTCATTTAGATGACATGAAGAGATATTAAACTAAACATTAGAGTCATGAAGAAAAAAATAATCTGGGAACAGAAAAATGAGCTCATGAGGGACTCTGACCCAACTGCTAGCGGTTTGCAAAGCCTGCCCTTCAATTCCGGCTTCCGTAAATACTCTGTTTCCACATCAGAGAACCAGCTCGTGGGAATGCTCTGACAAATAACCATCTTTTCATCCTTGCCACACTGAAAAATGTCCACAACTTCATGAATTGCTGTCCTTCCCCTGGCGTTTTTTTATCCAGCGTTACAAGAAATTATTTCAAGTTTCAATCTAAACACTTGACATGTGACTTCTTTGCAGAGGAAATGTTAGTTACCTACTATAAAGCTACTTTTAAAAAGATTTTGTATATACACACACCAAGGTAACAGAGGTTTACCTCCCTACTTTCTTAGATTTTATCTGACTCTTTCCATTGGTGCTTAGTCCGAGCCTAAACGATGTGGGCATCCGAGCTCTCTGTACGCAATGGCGGAGAGGCAATGACAGAAGACAAGATTGAGGCCAGGTTGCTCATAGACATTTAAGTACAAATTTATCTCTCTCCAATAGAAGTGGTCTCCCTAGACAGTGCAAGGGTTCACATCTGCCGGTGTGATGAAGGGTGCACCAAGGTTGTTTGTGGCCCCTGTGATTCACCCCCATTCTCTGATTCACCCCCTGGCCACCTCCACTCAGCCCTGCCGTACTCCCACACTCACACCACTTTCAAAGGGCTCTGTGTGAATGTCTCCCTCGCCCCTCTTTCTAGCTGGTTTGCTAAACTCAGAAAGGTCGCCCTTATGAGTAGTTCAAAGCAGGGTGCCTTTGAACCCCCATTTCTGAATGGCAAGGTCCTCCTTGCACGGACACTTCCTATCCACACCCCCCTCCAGACCAGGTACCAAAACACCCAGGTGTGGCCTAAGGACTAAATTAAATGCCTCCTATAGAAATTCAAGGAATGTTAGAACCAGGAAAGTAGCTGTTTAGTTAAAGGTTTAAAAAAAAAAAGCATATAAATATATATATATAGAAACATATGAAATCATATCAGCAATGAGGATGAACAGAGTGCCAAAATATCTGTACAAAGTTACACTTCACTGGAATTAAACTATTTTCTGTAATTCTCTTTCTCATGCTTTTATGGTTCTTTTGACGAATTCTGTTGCGTAGCATGCAGGATACCCATCTGAGTGCCCAGCCCATCCATCACCACCACGAGTTCTCCCTCCCTATTAATAACTTCGTACCAGAATGTTGGTCCTTACATTAGGGTATTTAAGGACTGCTTTATTTGAGTTCTTTGTTCCCGTGGATTTTTCTTTCACTCTCTCTGCTGATTGTAAGAGGAACGTACTCACCTTTGCTCCATAACTTTCTGTGAAAATGCCTCCCTCATTCCATCTCTGTGTTGCTGGTGTTCTCCTCTTGTAAATAGTTCTACAATTAAATTTTTTGAGAAAATTAAGGTTTACTTTTTTATTGGAGTGAATTCTCATGTTATTTTAAACTCAGAAAAATTATATTGACCAAAGAGTATTATCCAAGAAAAAAAAGAGATTACATTCTTCCTCCATTATATATTTCATTGTCGAAATATCCTCAATTTCTTTATACTTTAAGAAGAAATGGACATTTATTAAGGCTACAGATTTAATATGTATGCAAAAAATGGCATAGATTAAAATGAGTTTAAAATTAATAAATGCTACAGTATTTAGTTCATGGTTGTATTACGCTTTTTGAGTTACAATGAACAGAGTCACACGTGAGCCGACTTCATGGACCAAGTAGAGCCAGGCTCTAGGCGGCTGCTGTCCTGGTGACCAAGTAGAGCCAGGCTCTAGGCGGCTGCTGTCCTGGTGGTATTGCTCCCAGGAGGAGAGGGGCCCTGTCACCCCTGAGCTGTGAGGGGCCCAGCAGCAGCCCGGTATCTCCCTGAAGTGGAGGCTGGGTGGCCACTGCTCTGGTGAAGGAGGCACCCCCATCCTTGTTTCTGCTTGACCAGCTGTGCCTGCTGTGATACTCCTCCTACCAGGTGAGAACTTCCGTGGTCTCCTCACCCTGCCCTCTGGCTCTCATGCTGTGTCCAGCCAGCTCCCTCTCCAAGGACCAGTCTCAGCCCCCCGGGGAGCATGGACAAAGCTAGTACTGACGACCAACCCACTCACACTTGGCACCATCCCCCGCCAGGGTGCCTCGAGGAAGGTGTTTTGTGCATTTTTCATGCTGTTTTCCTTCCTTAACCTGCCCTGGCCTCTGGGGAGTTTTGAGGGGACATGTTGAGGAAGCAGGTTAAGAATGACAGTCTCTTACAAACATCAGAACCAGAAAGACCACTTTCTGCTCCCCCCCCATGGGCTATACCCAGTTACTTGAGAATTCCTACTGAAGTACATGAACATTAGTGAACAGCAGTGTTCCAGAAATCAAATCCACTCACATACTCTTTCTGTTTCACTCACTCACACGATCATGATGCGTAAATTTTCCAGTTAGGAAATTGAATGCAGAACATGTATCTAATAAATATTTTAGTCTTTCATATGCCATATTGCTTATAATTACACACATATAACTACCAAAAAGAAGGCTCTCTGTATTTTTCTTTCTTAATCCCAGAATCTTTCAAAAAAGTTTTAATTTACTTGGAACTTAATTTTTAAACTGTGTACTTACAGTCACATGGGATTGATATTATTTTCCCAGTAATCAATAAAAGTGCAGAGAAAGTACTATCATGTTCATTTTAAATTATGACAATATAACATTTTGATTTATAGAACCTTGTAAGTAAAAATTGGTAGACACATATATGAGAGCCTCCAGTTTTTTGTCCAGTGTGTAAGTCTCCATTCTGTCCTTACAATGAGAAAAAAAGGTGAACAAACTGAAAATCAATAATTCTTTTCCACCAAAGAACCCATGTCCACAAGGCAGACAGCTACCCCCAAATTGAAGAGACAGACAGGTGGATGCAGAGAGTCGTGACTCAGTGGAGCAGAAGCCCAGAGAAACCGGGCTGGTTGACACATTTGGATGCTCCACGTGGACAAGCCTTAGTGATTAAAAGCTCCACAGGCCCCCATCTCAGGAGGCCTCCACACTTTTTTTTTTTTACCTCCAGGAGCCCTTCCTGGTTCATGGGGTGTAGATCAGAGAAAAACAGCCCTGTGTTTCCAGCAGGGGATGGGAAACATGCTCCTTACTAAGGCCTTCACCTCAACAGGACCTGTGCTTGCCCCACCCAATGTGGGGGCTGGAGCTGAGAGGCACTTAGATTGGAGGCTCACTGAGATGGCAGAAGGTAGAGAAAAAATGAGTGAAAAAGAAACAAAGAACAAGAGCAATAAACAGAAAACAATACCAAATGTGATACCTATCAATCTAACTATATCAATAATCACTTTAAATGCCAATGATCTAAATACATCAATTAAAAGACAGAGACTATCAAAATGGCAAAGAAAAAAAAAACAAAGCCCAACTACATGTTGCTACCAGAAAAGACACATTAAAATTATAAAGAGATGGAGCAGTCAAAAGAAAGCTGGAGTAGCTATATTAATTACAAACAAAGCAAACTTCAGAACAAAGAATATTAGCAGGTATAAAGAGGAACATAATCCCCAGGAATACATAATATTTATCATGTATGTGCCTAGTAAAAAAGTGTCAAAATAAGTGATGAAAAAAATAATAGAAATACAAAGAAAAATAGACAACATTATAATTATAGTTGGAGACTTCAGCACACCTTCATAGGTAGTTGACAGATCCAGCAGCAGGCAGAAAATCAATAAGGAGACAGTTGAACTTTGCAGCACCATCAATCAAACAGATAGAATGGACATCTACAGATGGCTTCACCCAACAACAGCAGAAGACACATTCTTCACCATCCATCAAACAGATAGAATGGACTTCTACAGATGGCTTCACCCAACAACAGCAGAAGACACATTCTTCATCATCAATCAAACAGGTAGAATGGACATCTACAGATGGCTTCACCCAACAACAGTAGAAGATGCATTCTTCACCATCAATCAAACAGGTAGAATGGACTTCTACAGATGGCTTCACCCAACAACAGTAGAAGATGCATTCTTCACCATCAATCAAACAGGTAGAATGGACATCTACAGATGGCTTCACCCAATAACAGCACAAGACACATTCTTCTCAAGCTCACAGGGAACCAGGGAACATTCACCAAGGTAGATAACATTCTGGCCCATAAGACATCCACTAGGAATAGAAGGGAGCTTTTTCAGCTTGACACCACATTGGTAACCTGGTGATCTTACCTGTGGAAATGTCGATCCATACACCAATCTCCTCTGAAGATGTATTACATTCATGAATCATCCTGACATTGGACCTAAATCCAGATGTGATTCCATGAGTCTTAAATCAAACAACTCTGACATCCACATGACCAGGGCAACACTATGGACAGTGCTCAGAAATTTCTAAAGTAAACTTCCCATTCAATCTAGCAATGTCTACACAAAAACCCACACATGGATACTTACAGCTGAGTTTTCACAACTGCAAAACAAGGAACCAACCAAGATGTCCTTTGTCAGGAAGCGGATAAACAGACTGTGGGCTGGATCCCGACAATGGAATACTATTCAGCAACCTTTTAAAATAAGCTTTCAAGCCGTTAAAAGTCATGAAGGAAACTCAGATGTGCTTTACTAAGTAAAAGAAGGCCATTTGAAAAAGTTATATGATCCTGTATAGGACATCCTGGGAAAGACAAAACTACGAAGACAGTAAAAAATCAGTGGCCGTCAAAGCCACTGGGGGAAGAGAGATGAGCAGGTGCAGCAGGAAGGATGCTTACAACAGTGAACCTGTTCACTGTTTGAACATTTGTCCAGGCCCACAGAATGTACAGCACCAAGAGTGAAACTTAATGAAGACCATGAACTTAGTCGGCAATAATGTGTATATATACACGTTGGTTCATCAGTTGTGAACCCACTACACTGATGTAAGAAGCTCACAGGAGGGAAACGGAGTCAGGGTTAAGACAGCATACAGGAACTCTCTGTACATTCTGCTTTATTTTTCTGTAAACGTAAGCTGCTCAAAGAATAGTCTATTCATGAAAACAGCAACAAAATAGGGCAAGATTACGAAATGTTAGATGCAGCACTTTGAATGTTTTCAGTTTGTTTTCCATTATTTGAGATTTTAGATGAGTTGAATTTTGAAAATGAGAACATTGGAAAGATTTCTGCCTTTATTTTTGTTTATTTTTTATATTGTGAGCTCTTAAGTTAGCATCACGTAATATGTTTTGAGAATTGTGACTTTCTTCTTAATTAAGGTGAAGAGCAACACACAGTCGTTGGATCGGGAAAGAAGAAAAGATTGTAGAAAGCATGGCTTCAGGCTTTGGCTCTGAGCCACATGACACCACCTTGAATTCTGGGAGGGCTCCCCATACCATTTATTGCACTTTAAAATTGGCTACATGGATTTTTCCTCAATAATTGGAGTCCAGTGCAGATGGAAATCCATTTCCAAATGATGTCATTATACTGCTAGGGTCTTGAAAATTTCAATTTTGCACCAACACCACATTTTGCATAAGCAAAATTCAGTCAAAATGCAGACTGTTCAAAACATGCGTCCCTGCACAGGGATGCCCATGGCTCAAGTCTTCCTTTGTGTCTGCCCTGCTCTCACAGCCTTTTGCTCAGTTTCCCCTCCTCTGCAACAGACACTGCACATGTGGAAAGGCCCTGCAGGAGAGCGTGTTGCTCGGCGCCTCAGGGGACGGGGCGTGTGGGCAGCTGGCGTCCACTCCTCTCTCCCAGTTTGTATTGTCCTCTAGGGTCCTCTCTACTTGTGCTCACAAAACATCAATTTTCTATTGAGTTTTCTATCCATATCACTGACAATATGCTACTCCTAAAATCCAAATCCCCCAAAGCCGCCTCTGACTAAAACATTTCAATAACGCATCATGTTCACAGGACACTAGAACTTCTGAGTCCACCTCTCCCACTATGTCTGACTCCTCAGCTGCACCCAGCGCTGTGCTCTGGCGATGCCCGCCAGCTGCCCAGCCACCACCCCAGGGACCTCCTGTCCCTGCCAAGGTGAGCATATCACTATCTTTTCCTTCTCCCAAAATGAGGCTCAGCCTGGTGGTGACCACAACATGTCACACTAAGCAGAAAGCATCTGTTAACGGGTCTGTGATCCAACTGGGAGCCTTTTGGGAGCAAAGAATTATTTTATTTCTCTTTCTATGTCTGGCTTCCAAGAAAGCGCGTGACAGTGAATACATATTCATGTGTTCTTCCTGTGTTCGTGGTGACTGGATGAACCATAGATTCAACTCCCCTGTGTACCTATCAGTCATTCATGGATTCAATAAATATTTATGGAATAACTTTATGCAGTGAGAACTCTAGAAATTCCATAGTTTTTAAAAAATCATGAAGCCTGCACTTACATTAAACTTCCAGGTAAAATATTTGCTCTGTAAATAATCTGTGTAGTGCCACCAATTTTCTCTTACTTTATATACAAGTTAATAAGTTTGCTGGTTGCTGTTTCATTGATGCTGCTAAATAAGGATCAGGATTTAGAGATCAGAGACGAAGGATTTTACAGCTCACCGCAGAGGAAACACCATCGACATTAGGATTTTTTCAGGGTTCCCTTTGCTCACATTCCATGGGAGGGTGTTGCACAGCCTAGATGGAGGCTCCACATTCACGGGTCCTGTCACAGCTGAGGACACTGATCAGGGGACACGTGTGTCCCCTCACAGTCAATGACATTGTTTGTAGGGCCTCCTGCTCTTCAGCAAACAGGCAGGAGTTTGCAGTTCACCCTGAGGGCAGCGTCACCTCACCCATGGCCTCAGGTTGTCTCACTGCACACACAGCCCTGAGACATGGCCAGGGTTAGGAGTATGCAGGACAGGGGACATACCTGGGAGAGGTCCCAGGACCGTCTCTCCCAACAGCTTCAAATCTGAAACCACCAAGATGACTAGGTGGGTGGAAAATTCTTACCTCCATCTGGAGTTGCCTTTCCTCTGTCAAGCCACTGTCCTGCTCCGGCTGTGCCAGCACCTGCTGCTGCCCTTATTAGTGGCTCACCCGTGACCTGAGCCTCAAGCAGGAAGATGCACTTGTGCCCTGGGCCAGTGGCTCTGCCCCAAGAGGAGAGAGGAGGGCGCCTACTGTTTGCAGGGGATTTTCCTTTATTAACATGTAATTCCTAATAAATCTTGGAGCTTCTCTCTACCTCCCAAAAGTGAGTGCTTGTGCTCACTAAGGATATTTCATCTTTAATTTTGTAAAAAAAAAAAAAAAGAAAGAAAGAAAAGAAATAAAGAAAAGAAAAGAGGAAGAAAAGAAAGAGTGGGGGAGAGGGAGAAGGAGGGAGGAAAGAAGGCAGGGAGGGAAGGGAAAGCAAAGGGAATACATTAAAATGCTCAGCTCTAATAACCACTTTTTTATCTGTATCAAAAACAGTGTTTGCAGACGATATTCCATACAAACCAAAATTTTATTCCCTATCAGTTTCCCTGAGAAATATCCTCAAGTCATGTCTGTCTTACTGGGTCTAATTGAAGCTTCCAGAAGTGAGACAGGGAATTGGCTTCTGTGTTTGACAATTCCCTGCACATGCTCAATCCTAAAGTGCCTTTCTGCTTTCGCCATAATGACTGTGGAGAACTTGTACAGGGATCTTTTATTCTTTATGTGAGTTTAGTAATTGGCAACCAGAAAATCTGTTTCATCGATTTATACATTAAGAAGGAGCTAACAGATAAAAAATATTTTATCATAGTTGCCTAAGGATATTTTTGGCTTCAGGCAAATGAAATTAGAATCACCTGATTGGCGGCCCTTTGAAAAGCTCTGCAGCAGCTAAGCTTTTCCGCCAGGGGGCAGTGTGTGCACACTTCCTGGACGCGGATCAGCATCACCAACCGTGAACACTGATTAAGCGCTGATATTTAAGTTTAAAATCACATGAAGTCAATCTTGTTTTTACATGTGACTTTTGCCCAAGGATATTGAATAAACACAGATTAGTAAGGCAACAGTGCGATCGATACAAGCTGACACAAAGCTACTGCTGCCCCTTCAACAGGAAATACCTCCTATAGCAAAGCATTTGGGTATGACTCAGATAGTAAACTGTGAGGTTAATAAGAAAATTAATATGATACATTGCATAAGAAGTGACTGAAACCTTTTAATTTTACTCTTTGATCAAATCAGCCAATAATCATTGCCTCTTGCTGCTTCTCGTATGGGTTGTACTTACCTGCTGGCGCTGGACAGCAGACAGAATTCTGCCCCCAGGAGTCTGTCCCTTCTCCTGCCACACCCAGCAGGGAGAAGATAGAACTCATCCCAAACTAATAACAATACTAATTAAATAGATATTCTTTCTTTCTTTCTTTCTTTCTTTTTTTTTTCTTTTGCAGTTTTTGGCCAGGGCTGGGTTTGAACCCACCACTCTGGCATATGGGGCCGACGCCCTACTCCTTTGAGCCACAGGCGCCGCCCAAATAGATTTTCTTTTTACATGGAGTCTCCTCTGTTGTCCAGGCTGGAACGCAGTGGCGTCATCCTAGCTCACTGCAGCCTCAAACTTCTGGGCTCAAGCAATCCTCCCATCTCAGCCTCCCAAGTAGCTGGGAATACAGGTGTGTACCACCACACCCAGGTAATGTTTCTATGTTTTGTAGAGATGAGGTCTCACTATGTTGCTCAGGTTGGTCTCCAACACCTTGACCTCCCAGTGTTCTGGGATTATTGGACTGAGTCACTGCACCCAACCTGTTTTAATAGGTTTTAGTAGGTTAAAGATGCATTGTGTTAATTTCTAAAGTAATCATGAAGTAAATAGCAAAGGAAGAACTAACTCACAAAGAGCGAGAAAACAAAATAATTAAAAGGAAGCAATCTAAAATAGAAGCAAAAAAATCATGTTGTGATTTAAATCCACATACATTGGTTATTTCTCACTCTGGCAATGTGAAAAATTCCTTTTTCGCACACCCTTGCCAGAATGTGCTGCCGTTAGTCTTACAACTTTAGACCTTCTGATGGATATGGGAACTTACTCTGGAAAGCTCTGTGGTGACATTGGCTGTAGGTAAACGTACACGTAATCCATGTTTGCCAAAAGACCTGGACAAGAATGTCCACTGTAGCACCCCTTATACTTGAAGAAGCTGGAATACAACCCACACGTCCGTGCACAGCAGCCCAAATAAATGAAACAGGAAATCGACATCCAGAAAGACTCCAGAGTGGTAAGGATGGGCCGGCTGTTCTCACACAAGGCAGCAGAGCTGCGCTCACCACACAGTGTGGAAGACGACAGCCGGGCGGGAGTCTGCACTGCGGCCCCCTGATGTGTAATTTAGTGACAGCTAACACCCTGCTCTCTGATGTCAAGAAGTCAAGAGAGATGGACTTTGAGAGAGTTGGTAAAGGTGAGGGGAGTGAGGGAGGCTGTGGGGAGGCTGAGGATGTTCCAAGTTTGGCGTTTTCGTACTTGGATGCCGGTTCCACGGATGTATTCACTTAAGAAAATCCACGAAGTTCTACCTTTAGGTTTTGTGTAGTTTTTGGTATAAATATTACACTTCAGCTTTTTAAGTGTTGTGTTGTTGTTGAGATGTAACTGCGGTGTCATCCCGGGAGTATTCCTGGCGGAGGTACACAGTCCCAGCTCCTGACGTGAACACAAACCGAGTTTCCAGGGAACTCCTCATGGGGATTCCTCAGGACACATCTGTCTGTAAGGCCCCCACATCCCCTTTCCTGATTAGCAGGTGGAAGAGGCAGGGAACTGGGGGGCACAGCCACACAAGTGCGTGCATTGTAAATACAATCTTTGGAGCATAATTCGGTAGAAGATGCACCAAGATTAATGTTATAAAGTATATGAGCAAACAATTATTTCAAAACTATGTAAAATATGTGTTTGTTACTATAAAATAAATACTATACAATAAAATAAGTAGAAAAATTTATTTCATAAAAAGTTTAAAAACTCCACTCAAATAAAGACTGGAAATGGCTCATCGGCAGTATCCTAACACACAGGACCATGGATTGCCAAATGAAAAATCAAGAATCTTGCCATTGTCTTCGGCATCTGACAGAGGGCCAGGGACGTGGTAGATAAAGGCAAATGATCATGAGGATAAAAATCTCCCCCAAGAAAACCCAAACAGCTTTGCTTGGCCCAGAGCCGGCATAGAGGAAGCTGGTGGCTAATGTCCACAGAGCAAGTGGCTTAGTGAGCAGGTGAGTGAAACACACGCGCTCAGCTCAGCCACAAAGGAGCATTGTCCCCAAGGGACACGTCCTCTTCACAGGCAGTTCAGTCCTGGGTTCCTGTCCCTGGATCTGGGCTGCTTAGGGTAGAAGCTGTTGTTAAGAAATCGATGTGGTGGCCAACGCCGTCCCTCTCCTGAATTCTCACCATTGATGTCTTCTGCTTAATGAATGAGCGCCATAACAGAACTGAGGTCCTGGTCCAAATGTGCAGGCTGTGACAGCCTGTTCTTATTTTGTGGTGGTTTGTTTTGATGCATGAAAATGTTTAAATTTTAAAACTTTGATAGTTTACAATTTGTGATATAAGAACATTACAAAAATCTTCCTCCAACCTAATCCTTTCTGCAAGGCAACCTCAGCAGTACGCAGACCACATCTGCCTTGGCTGACTTGCAGGGGGGGACGACAGCAGTGCTGTGCCTTTGTTCATGTCACCGTCAGAATTCTCAGCTGCATCCTGTGGCCGGGCCCTGGCTCATTCTCTTCGCACCCTCAGTCCCAGATACTCAATCCCATGAGGAGTTCCTGGTCGTCGCCCCCAGGCAGAACCCCACTCCTAAAGGAGTCTGGCAACCCTCCCTGTAACTAATGTCGCTAGCTCCAGGCCGGGCACAGAGGGTCCCTGCCATGTCCTGATGAGTCTCTGCCCCTCTTTAAACTGCAAGTTGGAGGCGTCTGTTCCTGAAGTGACTATACACCACCTGCAGTTTCTGCCCCCACACTTTCTCTTCTCATTTTTGCTTTTGCCCACCTTAACCCTTTCCTCTTTCAACCCCAAAGGAAGAGAAATGTCAAGAACATAAGGCACCAGAGCTAATGTGGCCGATGTTGTCGGAAGACAAGTCACAGATCTGGGCCCAGCGTGACTTGCTTGCAAAGCGCGTCTGCCTGAACCTGTGCGAGTCGCAGGCTGTCTGGGCAGCGTGGCTCAGGGCTCTCCGGCCACTCCTGCCCCTGACTCAGCGAGTCACCCAGCCCTGGGTCCGCAGACGAGCCAGTGCTCTCAGAGCTCTGTTCCTTGTGAATGCCTTTGCGGGTGAGAACACCCAGTGACAATTCTCACATGCTCTGTGCACACTGCCCAGGGCTTTAACTCAGGTCCTGGCAGCATATAAATAATGTTAATGAACTTATTTATAAAATACAAACATTCCAAGGAGATGGTGTAGTTGTTAAAACTTTTAAGGCGTAATCATAAGACAAAAGACAGTGATGACGCTTCTAAAGGTTGTCAAACGTATACAGCTATGGAAAACTGTGACCCTGTGGGAGAGACCTGTGGCCTTGCCATCACCTAGTGAGAAATCGGTGGGCCAGGCGCGAAGGGATGAGATGTGGATTATGTGAGGGTGAATTTGCCCCCCGGGAAGACATGCTGGGGTCCTGACCGCATATGTCAGAATGTGATTTTAAGTGGAAATAGGGTCTTCCCTTTTCCAAACAGGGGGTCAAGTTAGAGGTAGTTGGGCTAAAATGAGGTCATCAGCATGGCTAACTGGACTGATGTTCTCATTCAAAGGGGAAACTCAGACCCAGCAGAGACACAGAGAGAGGGAGGAACCCCTCACAGTCTCACAGCTGAGGAGCCGGCAGAGGTGGGGGACAGACAGAGCTGGGGGTGGGGGTGCTCCCGCCCATGCAGCAGTCAGAGTTCTGCCTCTACCCTGCAGCTGTGTGTGTCCCGGCAGCCCCCAGTGTTTTGCCTGCAGTAACGGGACATAGGCTCTGAGTTGGGAGGGGTGCATCCTAGAGTGGACACCGCTCTGGGTCTGAAGGCAGCAAGGCCCAGGATTGCACCCCAACTCTGACGCTTTGGATGGTGTAGCACATGACTTCCTTGACCTTATTTTCTTTCTCAAAAAGTGTATTTTATACACACACAGAGATGTTATAGGTACAAATGTGGATACAGTTCCAAGCATGCATTTACCTGTAGGTACAGATAAAGATATAAGTGTGGATATACACAGATGTGATGGGAGTAGAGACACAGACATATGTAGGGGTGGATGTGCACAGAAATGTAGATATGGGTGCTGGTGTAGACACAGATGAAGTGGGAATGGATAGGGATGATGGAAGTGTAGACTTGGAGGTAGATGTGGCTGTGGATATGGGTAATGTTCATGGGGACAAGGATGCTGTGTGTGCAGACGTGGAGATAGGTGTGGACTGGATGCTGTGTGTGCAGATGTGGAGGTAGGTGTAGACTGGATGCTGTGTGTGCAGACATGGAGTTAGGTGTAGACTGGATGTTGCGTGTGCAGACGTGGAGTTAGGTGTGGACTGGATGCTGTGCGTGCAGACGTGGAGTTAGGTGTACCCTGGATGTTGTGCATGGAGACATAGACAGACGTGGGTACATGTAGGTGTTATATGAATGTACATATGATATGGAGACAGATCCTCAATGGCTGTGCCTCCCTGGAGCAGGAAAATCACAGGTAAAGTTCTTGCCCCTTCTTCCTCCTAGACCGTGGCCTCATTGAGGTTGGAGGAAACACCACTTCATTTCCTGTTTTCATCCCAGCACCTTGGCCAAGCCTGGGTGCACGGTGGACCTCAGGGATTACCTCTCACCCCAACACATGCACCCTCTAATGCTCAGCCTCTCCTCCATTCTCCAATGTGAACAGCGCCCACCTGCCACACCAGGTATCCCCCAAATGCCCCAGATGTTGGGGGCTGGCAGTGCCCTGGGCTTCACAGTTCTTATGTACAGAATGTGCTATTTAACATGTAAATTCCAGAATAGATCCATGCTTCTCTCTGCGTCCCTAGCACAGGTGAGCCCTGGTCCTCTTCTCCCAGCTCTGCCCTAGGTCCAGGTCAGCCTGTGGGCTCTGCAAATCTTGAACAAGTTTTGTGCATAATGCCTGTGTCAATTCAACGTCTCTGACTGAAGTTGTCATTCAGAGGCTAAGCAAAATGCCTGGGTGTGGATGGCATTGGCAGTCTCTGGTTGCGCCAGCTGTGATTCATGACTGACCTGCAGGTCGTTTGCATACAGGCTTCAGTTTGCAACAAGGGCTTAAAGACCCGCGTGCAGCAAAAACGACAGGGCACCCTGGCAGGCCTCACCTGCTCTGCTTTTCAATTACGCACTTCAGTTAAGAACGTAATTACTCCAGCATTAACCTTTCATCTACCCTTTTAACATAAAACAAACAAAGATTGAGTATCCAATCTCTTGTAGAAATAAAGGACTTACTGAAGATGGCAAATACTCAGAGTGCTTATTAGCTGGCAGACAGGCCTCACAGTGCTTGACTCTGGAGTATAGTAGCTGGAATTCCCAGAGACCTGAGGCAAGCGGGCAATGCTCAAAATAGTTAATAATCTGTTCAGCACCACCTTGACTACCATACCATGAGACGGCCAGGGATGTCCAGGAGAGTCGGGGAATCAATTCTTAACCCACTGACTCAGAAGTTTTTAAGAAGACAGCCATGCTGGGCTCAGTGGCTCATGCCTGTAATCTCACCCCTCTCGGATATTGAGACAGACAGATTGCTTGAGCTCAGGAGTTCAAGACCAGCCTCCGCAAAAGTGAGAGCCTCATCTCTACTAAAAATAGAAAAACTAGGCTCGGCGCCTGTAGCTCACTGGCTAGGGCGCCAGCCACATACACCAGAGCTGGTGGGTTGAATCCATCCCAAGCCTGCCAAACAACAATGATAACTACAACAAAAAATAACCAGGCATTGTGGTGGGCACCTATAGTCCCAGCTACATGAGAGGGGCTGAGGCAAGAGAATCACTTAAGCCCATGAGTTTGAGGTTGCTGTGAGCTGTGATGCCACAGCACTCTACCAAGGGTGACATAGTGAGACTATGTCTCAAAAAAAAAAAAAAGAAAGAAAGAAAAACTAGCTGAGGGTGGCACCTGTGGCTCAAAGCAGTAGGGTGCCGGCCCCATATGCTGGAAGTGGTGGGTTCAAAATCAGCCCCAGCCAAAAACCAAAAAAAAAAAAAGAAAGAAAGAAAAACTAGCTGGGTGTTATGGTGGGTGTCTGTAGTCTCAGCTGCTCAGGAAACTGAGGCCTGAGGATCACTTAAGACCAAGAGTTTGAGGTTGCTGTCAACTACGATGATGCCACAGCACTCTACACAGGGCAACAGAGTGAGACTATGTCTCAAAAAAAGCAAAAAAAAGGCAGCCGTGCTGGAGTGTGCAGCCCAAACCCCAAAGTCAACAGCAGGACCAGCAATCAGCCTAATGTTACAGAAAGGAAAACTGAGCCGTAGAGAAATTTGGTGGCATTCCCAGGATCTCACAGGGCGTGTGAGATGGAGGAGAAAGTCTGACTGCCCTGGGTAACGCTGTGTTTTCAGCACAAACTGTCTCTATTCTGGAATGTAAAGGGACTATGCAGGGAGGGTAGAATATTGTTTTAATAAGCAAACACATTTTCTCACTTACTATGAAAGTTTTCAAGTGTACGGAAAAAGTTAAAAATAAGTAAGATGAATACTCACATACCAATAATTCAGCCATTATTGTTTTGTTTTATTTACATTATCTCATGCACACGTGCGTGCTCACACACACACATACACACACACCACTCACTCACATGTGAGGTCGGAAAACCAAGTTTGTGAACTCCTAGAAAAAGTGCTCCATACCTTATTACTGAGTATCACAATAGTCACCTTTGAAGAACTCCCTTTGGGAAGCTGTGCAGCAATGCCAGCGCCTAGACCGCCTTTCAAAGCAATTTTTCTAAGTTGAGTTCCCAAACTTAATTGTCCAACCGCATATCATGACAGCTCTGATACTCATTCTAGTACAAGAGTCCCAAAGTTGCTTTGAAGGGTGGATCCACGTTGCATACAAATCCGACCAAAAGACATTCTGAAGAACATAGCTTGTCCTTAACCCCAGGACCCTCTGTACAGCTCTCATACTTCTTTTCCATTTTATAACATTGAATTGTAAAAAACAATACCTGACGTTCTGAATTTGTGTGTTTCCTCCTGGTGTGATTGAACTTGTCGCCTGTCCCCTGCATTTCCTGTGGACTGCCATCCTGGGGTGTGGTCCTCTGCCCAAAGCTTCCGCCAGCCCTTTGCAATGTCCGAAACCCCTCAGGAAGGGCAACAGGTTTCCTTTTAGTACCATCAGTGGCCATATCCCAGCAGATTCCCTTATCTCAAAGGTTGGCCCGGAGGGCCCCGGAACGCCATGCGGCTCTGCCCCATTCCAAGCCTCCATATTCTTCCTTGTTCTCTCATATTCTTCCCGGGGTCTGCCGGGTAGGGGCTGCCTTGGCCAGTCAGATGCCTGACTGGGGGCAGGAGGTTAGTGCTCTCAGGTGTAAGAGTGGATAAACCAGGGCGTGTGGGGGCCTGCACAGGACAAGGCACATCTTAAACGCACACTTGCTACTTCTGAGGAGTCTGCTAAGCCTGGGAACATTGCAAGGCCCCAAGATGTCAAAAAACACAAAAAGTAAAAGCACAATAAATACACAAATATAGTATAAACATAATGCTTTAAACTAGGAATTATTTTCTCTGTTAAGACCAACCACATCCTACTTCAGAACAGCACATCTGTGACATGGTCATGCTTACTTATTTAATTAAATTAATGTCCTTTGGCACACCGTCAAAGGAAATAATGTTTATGAAGCATAACTTTAAAATGAAATCATTATATACAGAGGTATAACCATTTTCTATGGAGTAGTAACTACACTAAGATTAGGATCTTGTTTTTGGTGTCTTTAAGCTCGGGCGCAAAGCATTTTATTTTCTTTAAGTAAATTATGTGTTGACAATGATTTTGCTCCTATGTACCTAGAAGTCACCAACTAATATATTTTCGTGGTTAGTATTTATTGCCAGGGAGCCAAAATAAAGCATCCAATCCCACTCTGGCCTTTGTGCAAGAAATGCGGTTCTCCATCCACAGGGCCTGAGTGAGCATATTTGCACACACCACGTGGCCAAGCCCTGCAGCAGAGGCAGCCTGCTCTGGTTCTGTCCTCACTGAACTCTGTGCTACATCCTGAGGTGCCACCTGCTTGTCGTTCACCTTGAGATAATTTACACAACAGCACATCAGCCGGCCTGGATTGGGTGGATGCTCTGTGAAGTGGCCCAGCCTTGCGCAAGGTGTCAGGAGGACAGCCTGCTGCGTGGGCGCGGGTTTCCTGAGAGAGTCCCGTGAGGGCCTCTCTTTGTGAGTGACTCAGCCCTCCCCTGTGATGAACCTACCAAGTCATTATCAAATACGACTTCACTCCATGTGGCCTCTCCAGATACTCTGAGCAGTGGGGAGAAACAGGACGGTTCCAGGGGAGGCCTCCATGGCTAGGTGAAGTGTTAGAGTGAAGGAGGAGAAGCAAACTGAAATTTTGCTTCCTAATTACTGTTAGTGGTTTCGGGTCAGCTGATCCCAAAGTTTCACATCCTGTGTACGAAGCTAACTAAGCTCAATTCAGCTGCCTGGGGGGAAGATTTGGAAAGAACACTCTCAGGTAAGTTTTCATTGTTTGGCAATTAAGAAATATACGAATCAGTATGTTGCTTTTTGGATTTGCCTATTTTATAACATTCTACCTGACAAACACTAAATCTCATGACATTTCTTTTATAAGCCTATATATTTGATTTCCATCATGTTATGATTTATGTTTTGAGGGAAGGAAGGCTAGTTTTGAGAGTTTCTAAAATAGTAACTGGGGTGAAAAACAAATCCAACGCTATGGACATGAGTTAAGTGTCTCCTAAAGTCTCACTAAAACCCTTTGGTCATTGATGTCAAACTGAGTGCCACTTGGGATCATTCCAAGAGGTTCAGGTGGGTAGGAGACTTATCAGGGCAGTGGAAAGTCCACTGAGAGGACAGTGTCCCTCTGTGCAGTTTTAACCTTAAATAGAGGCATTTCCTTTTTGGGGATGAGAGTTTCTCAACCACAGCATGACTGACATTTGGGGCAAGACCATTCTTAATTAATGGCTGACATATGCACTGCCCAAGCCTTAGCAGTATCCCTGGCCTCCCTCTCTGGATGCCAGCAGCACCCATACCCCAGTTGTGGCCACCAGAAAACAGTCTCCAGACATTGCCAAATGTCCCCTCTGGGAGGGAAGGCCTTGCTGAGGGTGCCATGTGGCCCCACAAGACACTTGTCTTTGTAGCCTTTGAGTCAGCATAACCTTATAGGGCATTTTAAAACTCAGGTTGATGGCAATGCCTTTGGCCAACCCACCTAATTACAGCCATGAGCATCAAGGTCATTATTTTCTACAGAAAGAATCCTGCTTGAAGGATTTAATGCCGGAAGAGACTCTGCAGACCAATCTCATCCTTTTACAAATGTGGCCCAGAAAGATTCAGCAACCTCTCCAAGGTCACACAGCCAGGGGAAGGGACACCATGGCAGAAAAGAGGTGTGTCAGAACCCCATTTAAGAGCCTTTTAATACCATGTTCTGACTGTCCTGGACACAAGCCATAGGCACCGTGCTGTGTGGATCAAAATGTTTCAGGTTTTCAGAATGATAACATGTTTTAGAAAATTAAACGAGCACAGTTAATGCTTGGGCAAGCAGGAATGATTGAAAGAAGATACAGTTTTCGAAGACAAATTGCTTTTCTTTCTAAGAAGCTTTAATTCTCCCACAGTTGTTGTAAAGAAAAAATTATTCACAACACTTGCTAAAGAAGGATAAGGCAGAACTTCACTCCAGGGGGCTGTCTGGTAGACTAGGGACCTCTGGCAGCAGGATTGACAGTGAGGGACAGAGATTGGGCTCTGCTCCAAACACCACCAGTTAAGTCAGGATTTATTCTTCCTGGGGCAGATGAGGGTCTGTGGATAGAAACTGCTAATCAGACACATGTAAGTCAACAGGACACCCTGAGCAGGTGGGGCGAGATGTGGACAGCAGGGATAAGGAATCAATCAGATTTCCAGAGTGAGAGATTCTTGCCAAACTGATTCAGCAGGATTCTTGCTAAACTGGACTAAGGGGCTGAGGCCAGGGCGCAGCAGGTCCGGGCCGTCACAGTGGGGTGGAGGAGCCAGCCTCCTGGATTGTGTAACGCAAAGAATCATGTGCCTGTGCCCGATCCATTGTCAGCAGGTCATGAACCTGGGTTCTAGTATTTTGAAATGTCCCCTGAAAGCACAGCGGGGCACCTCTCCTGCTTGCAGAACTAACATTTCTCTCTGGGAAGTGACTATAGATTTAAAAGTGGGGAAATTATTTTATTTCTCTATCACCTTGAGGTCAGTTATTTTGCTTAGTTTAGGAGACATAAATGGGCAGAAGAGGAGAAATCTTACCACTCCTCTGCCAATGTCTTTTTAAAACTCTGTCTTTTGACTAAAGAAACAACCAACATTGCAACAAGCACATACGACTTAGATTATCAGAAAAAGACGAGAAGGTTCAAACCATCCCTTTCAGTTGTCTTCTCCAGACACTTTAGGGCACAGTATTTCAAAACTTGGCTTTGTCATTTAGCAGTTGTACAAGAGTAGCACAAGTTACTTGACCTTAACCTCACTGAACACTGGTTTTCTGTCTATGAAATGTGGGTGATAGGCTCGGCGCCTGTGGCTCAAGCGGCTAAGGCGCCAGCCACGTACACCTGAGCAGGCGGGTTCGAATCCAGCCCAGGCCGCCAAACAATGACGGCTGCAACCAAAAGATGGCCGGGCATTGTGGCGGGCGTCTGTAGTCCCAGCTACTTGGGAGGCGGAGGCAGGAGACTCATTTGAGCCCAGGAATTGGAGGTTGCTGTGAGCTGTGTTGCCACAGCACTCTATCCAGGGTGACAGCTGGAGGCTCTGTCTAAAAAAAAAAAAATGTGGGTGATAGCAGTTCTTGCCTCAGACACCTGTGATGTTTGAATGGACCATTCGCAGACAGAACTTAGCGTGAGCCTGGCTACAGTAAGCTCTGAGTGCATGTTTGTCATTGTTGTCCCAATTTGCAGGAGGAAGTGACATACTTGTGATCAGAGTGGGTGGTTGGGAAGGGAGGGCAGGTTGTAAATATCAGAGCCTCCGTTGTAGTGAGAACGAGCTCTGGAATCAGCCTGTTTCCTTCCAAGTCTTCCAAATCCCACGGGCATTTATCATGTTATACCTGTAATTGTTTTTTAAAAAACCCAAAAGTACTGTTTTCATCACTACACTTTAAAGACGACAGTGAAAACACACAATTCGTAATATTTAAATTCAAGTTGAGGAAATTAGTGGGGGCACTGGGAACCCCAGTTCCTTCTTTCTGAGACAGGCCTGACAACTTTGCCCTGAACTTGACCAGTCCCTGGAGAGCACCTTCCACTCCCATTTACACTGTTTTCATACATTCCTAAAGTCTCAGTGTTTCAGCGAACCTATGTGACACATATAAGTAAACTTGATGTGAACATAAACCATTTTCCAAATTGTGCTGAAGATTTGTAATTTTATAACACCTTATTTTCAAAGGCTATTCATAATCAAAATGCATTACTTATTCTCTAAAACAGTCCTGAGAGGGAGATAAGGTAGACATGTTTCTACATTCCAGGAAAGACCAAAAAAAAAAAAAAAAAGCACGTGTCCGTCACAAAGGTCTGGCGTATTTCAGTTCAGCTTGTAAAGGCTTTAAGCGCCTCTGGCACATGAGTGCAGGGGTGTGAGCAGGCAGGGCGGTCAAGGTCAAAGACTGCTTTAGGCTTGGCACCTGTAGCTCAGAGGCTAGGGCGCCCCCCACATACACAGGAGCTGGCAAGTTCTAATCCAGCCCAGGCCTGCCAAGCAACAATGACAACTACAACCAAAAAATAGCCAGGCATTGTAGAGGGCACCTGTAGTTCCAGAGCTCCTTGGGAGGCTGAGGCAGGAGAATCACGTGAGCCCAGAAGTTGGATGTTGCTATGAGCTGTGATGCCATGGCACTCTACCCAGGGTGACAGCTTGAGGCTCTGTCTCAAGAAAAAAAAATGAAGATCTGCAGAGTCAGGACATAGGGCTTTTAGTTGGTGCTGAGATGGTGGCCTTTCCAGGAGTCACTTCCTTTTTGGCTCTTGCTCCTCAACCACTAGGAGAAAGGGACTGGAGGGGAAGAGCCTTGAAGGCTTGTGGATTGAAAGGACCTAGTCTGTGCTATTCAGTCACCAGTTTTACATGTGGAACAGTGACTTCTAGCTGTTCCTCCTGCTTAAAAAAGAAAAAAGAAAAAAGACTGCTCTTTATAATCCACATGCCTCTCATCTGCCTCATCCCATTTGTTCTTTCAACAAACAGTCATTGATCACCCATCAACTGCCAGGTTCTTTTCCAGGTGTGGGTTCTAAAGAGTGAACAAAATCCAGTCTCATGCAGCTCACATTTCAGTCAGAAAACACGGAAATAAATAAAGTAACAAACAACTAAAATAAGAACAAACTTATTAAAAATAAACAACTACAAGCACAGGTCTGATGATGAGAAGAGCAAAAAGAGCTTAAAAGTGGTGATGCCCCCAGGCCTCCAACCAGGGCCACCTGCCTTCACCAGGGGCTGCGCGGGCGGCGCCGGGAACTCCATTGGCACCTGCCCCCGGCCGTGCCGCCCTCGGGCTCCTCAGCTCTTTCTCGGGCGCTGTGGGCCCAGGGCCGCCCTGCTCATTCCCCCAGGTCCCCGCCTGCGAGGAGTCCCGCTGAGGGGGCGGGGCCCGAGGCCGAAGCGCAGAGGGGGCGGGACGGAGGCGGGGCCTGGGGCCCGGGCCGGACCACTGGGGCGTGACAAAAGGGGGACCTAGCGCCCCCGCTCGGGCACTTCCCGCCCGTCCACCCCCGAGGCCCAGGTGCTGAGGCCGCATCGCCGCCCTCGCGGTCCCGGGGTCCCCGCCTCCGCGCCAGGGTTTCCGTGTGTCGGTCTCCTCGGGATGCTCTTCCTGGGGGTGGTCCCAGGGGAGAGGGCCGTGAGGTGGTTTTCGGGGGTTCACGGGGCCGCAGCCCTGCCTGGAGCGGTGGGCCTTCAGGTCGTGGCTGCTGTGTCGGGCTCCCTGCAGCTGTAGAGTCCCCTCGGACCCTCGTCAGGGTACAGCCCGGGGTCTAGCAGCCGACCTGGGACAAGAAAGGCTCGTCGCCTGGAAGCGCTGCAAAAAAATGCGGGGATTCCGCGGCACCCCCCCCCCGGCACCCGCGGTGGAGACGCCCGGGCGGGGCCTGCCGTGGCCCCGCCCACGAGCGGGTGCGCGTGCGCGGGCGTGTTTGCGGCGGGCAAGTCGTGCCCCGGGCGGCAGTGCCGTCAGTGAGCGCCGCGCGGGGCGCATCGCAGCCGGGATCCTAGGTGAGGGCCGCGCCCGGGCGAGGGGCTGGGCTGGCGCCAGGCTTCTGGGCGCCTCGCCTCGCGGCCGTGGGACGTTCGAACGCGCAGCTCGGGGTCGCGCCAGCGCATGGGTTGCCCGGTGTGGCGTAGTGGGCAGCGCAGTCGCTAACTTGACATCTCGAGATGCGGACAGGGACAGGGACAGGCCGGGCGGCGCCATGGCCTTGGCCTCGCCCCGCGGACTTGCTGGGTAGGTGCGGTCAGCTCCCCTCTGCAGGCGGAGGCGTGGGGAAGGCCCTCGGGACCACGCAGGTGTGGTCGCGGCTCTGATGCGAACCAGCGCCGCCGAGGCAGGAGGGGTCAGCGGGCAATCGGCCTGCAGGCGCGGGGTTAGCAGGACCGGCCGGGGGCTGGGCGCGGAGCTAGGGGCTCCTGAACCTTTGCATGGCGTAGATCCTGCTGCTGGTGACTTCTCTGAAAGGCTGGGAGAAATGGCTGTTCCTGCTCCTGTTGCAGTTTACCTTCTATGTGAAATCTGTACCTGTTTGCTTTTTACTTATTTTTATATGTTTGTGGCCTTTTTTAACTTAAAACTTGTCTGGAAGTTTGTGAGAGGAAAAGGCAATGGCGAAGGCAGTATCAGCGATTGAGGGAACTTGAGAAAACCGCGCTCTCCACTGTGTCCTGGCAGTTCCGTGCCTTCCAGAAGCAACGCAGGTAGACTGGCTGTCAGCTTCTAGGTGTAGTTACGGCATTTCTTCCACCAGTTTCCCTAAAAAGAGCTAAAATAACAGGTTCTCTAGGTGGCCTCAGAGATGTTCAGGACAATACTTTTTGGTAGTGAGAAACTGGAAAAAAGCCTAATAGGACTCTGGGAAAGTAAGTGATGGCACATCCCTGAGACAGTCTCTGAAGCCAGTAGACTGACAGGTGAATGTGTTGTAGTAATATGTTGCTAAAAGGAAAGAAAGAAACTACAGGATATGCTTCTGTCCCCTTCTATGAAAAAAAAGGAAGCTTATATCTAGGTGAACAGTTGGCACAGCTGTCACCAAAAATAGTGATAATGCTTAGGGCTGGGTGGAAGGATTGAAAAGTTTTATATTTGTGTTTTCATGGCTATTTGTAGTTTCAGATTTTATTTATTGAGTATGTTTTTCTTTTGATTTTGGACAAAATATTTTTAGAAACATTTAACTTAACAATTCTCAAAACCTCAGAAGTATAATCGTCATGCAAACAGCCTGTGTTAGGTTATATTTGTCTCATAATGGAGGGTGCTGCAGGATGACAATTTCAATTGAAAGAATACACAAAACTAGAATTTTTACAGTGAGTGAATCAAGAGGAATGCTGAGATAAGACACTAGATTAAATACACAGTTGGCAAATAGCCAGCGTACAATGAAACCACAGTCTTTGGGATTATGTTTTCTTCTAGAGTGTAGATGGAAAGGATAATTAACTTTGCAAGTTGTGAGATGTTTAGGCCCCAATAAGTGGTAAATAGTGAGTTTAGTTATTTCTCCTAGGAAGTCAAGTGATTCTGAGGGGGCTTGTAAAGCATTGACTAGCATAGCAAAAAATTTAAAAAGCAACCATTTTTTCTTTTTGACCTTCAAGTTTTGTGTGAATTCTTTTAGCCAAATATAGAATTGCTGGTATCTGTAGCAGTTCAGCCCCCTTGAACAGGAGGCCATGATGCATGACAGACAGAGCTAGAGGGTCTTGGTGGCCACTAAGCTCTAGTTCCTAGTTACACTGCAACACTGGAGCTAACATTTTCGTTAATTTGTTTGCATTCAAATTTTTTTCAAAATGTATGGTTCACGCATAAGAACAGTTTAAGTCATAGAATCTTATAAGAGAAAGAATAAGATGAGGTTTGCAGATATTTTCCCAAAGAAAATGAAGATCTGGGCTCAGTGCCTGTAGCTCAAGTGGCTAAGGCACCAGCCACATACACCAGAGCTGGCCGGTTCAAATCCAGCCCAGGCCTGCCAAACAACAATGACAACTACAACCAAAAATAGCCGGGCATTGTGGGCGCCTATAGTCCCAGCTACTTGGGAGGCTGAGGCAGGAGAATCGTGTGAGCCCAGAATTTGGAGGTTGCTATGAGCTGTGATGCCACGGCACTCTACCCAGGGCGACAGCTTGAGGCTCTGTCTCAAGAAAAAAAAATATAAGAAGATCTGCAGAGTCAGGACATAGGGCTTTTAGTTGGTGCTGAGATGGCGGCCTTTCCAGGAGTCACTTCCTTTTTGGCTCTTGTTCCTCAACCACTGGGAGAAAGGGGCTGGAGGGGAAGAGCCTTGAAGGCTTGCGGATTGAAAGGACCTAGTCTGTGCTATTCAGTCACCAGTTTTACATGTGGAACAGTGACTTCTAGCTGTTCCTCCTACTTAAGGCTTCAAAGGAGTCCTTAAGTCTGGCCCTTGACATGAGGCAGGTACACAGTGGAACAGGGCTGACCCCAGCGTCCCCTTTTGCACATAGAAGGTGAGAGGGATGTGGTTGAGTAAAGGACCAGAAATAGAAGCAAAAGGAGAACTGGAGCTCTTCCCATTCTGTCTGCACTGCCTCCCAGAATGCACTCCTGTGATGTTGCCTGGTGGTTCACTGATGCCCCAGGGTAGACAGCAGGCCTCTGCAGGGCTCCGGAAGAGGCTAACTGGCTGCCCAGGCTGGATGTAGGTACCCTGCATCCTGGGCACTGGCCTCTACACTCATGGCCCAGACAGCTGAGGAATGTGTCCCATTCATGCCTCACGGCCTGGAGGATGCTGCCTGGAGCTAACCAGGCTCAGAGACCCATAGTCACAGGTGAGACCAGAATAGCCTTGGCTTTGCTGCAGACTCCCTGTGCGTGCAGCTGTGTAGAAGCACACACAGTCAGCAAACAATCAGAATGGGGGGTTGCTGATAGGGTTTGAAGGGGTAAGACGTTTTCTGTTTTTTATCATCTGTTGCTTCTGTATCTCTAATTGGTACCTATCCTGTGACCACCAAAAGGATTTGCCTGGTCTCAGTTCTGGCTCCCCTGCTTCTATTTCAGTGACAGATTTTAACCTGTCTGCAGTTCCTTTTTTGATATGATAATGTTTCCAAAAAGGTACGTGGAAAGTCGAAGACCTGGAAGCCATTCTCTCTTGTAAAGATTAAATAAACTAGTTGAATGGGTTTTGCCTGGATCATGGTAGGTGCTTCATGTTCTGCTGTTCTGTATGTGCATTTCTTATTCCTATAGTCAGACACTGGGGCTCAGTGTGCTTAAAAAAGAAACTTGTTTTCTTAGCTTCTGAATAGCGAAACCAAGTTCAGAACCCACTAAGCCACCTGCTCTGCTTGATCCCGCAGTTCTTGAGTCCAGGAGTCCTCCACCCTGACCAAACCAAAGACTTCCTGAAGGTCCAGTTCTGCTCACTGCTTCCCCTGGGGGATTTGCATCATCTGACCTTGGCCAGAACTTTCTAGATTCAGGGGGACCTCTCTGTTTGAATGCAAAGGTCCCACAGAAGTTAGCTAGCTGTCTTGGCCAGGAGCACACTGAGGCAATTATGGCAGAATGGAGCTTGTAATCGAGACCTCATGACTGACATGGGGAAAAAGTATAAGAAGAAATTTTTGGAGGAGCCCATATTTTATCAGTTCATGGTTTTTCACAGGTCAGTGCTTGGCAGTGAGGCCTCTCTTCTTCCCAGCCTAGTTGTCTCTAACCCTGGTAATCTGTCTCCCCTCTCAGCATTAGACTGCACTTGAGGTTGATCTGTACTTGTTGGTGCACAGAGTCAAGAGGTGACTTGCTGCAGATGGAATTCCAGAGCCAAGGACACCTGTCAGGCCCTTAATGTTGTGTTAAACTCAATTCATGCACAGGTTAATTCGTAAGTGCTTTTGGAGGTGTGTAAGTGCACTGTAGTCTCACCCTCCATGGCCGGAGGCCTGGGCCCCAAGGTGTTGATCGTGGACAGAGCAGTGCCTTGATGTCATCCATGACGTCATCACAGGTGTGAACCTGCAACGTGCACTAGGGCAGAATGAGACGGCAGCCATAAGACTTTTAGTAAGAAACATAAATACCAATCCAGTCTTTTCCCCCATGAATCAGATTTGTGTTCACACAGAGTTAGCCTGTATTAAAGTTAGAATGTCAACGAAGAAGTAGGGAACTAACACTTCTACCATTTTGCTTTTGATTATATGACCACTGTCAAGAGTATAGTAGTTGTGTCATTTGCTTTCGGACTCAGACTCAGCACATGCCTGAGTGGTGCTTGCAGCATCTTTGGCGTGTGGTCACAGCAACTGTTTCAGCTGAATAATAATTCATGGCTTTTCCCTGAATTACCACAGATGAACAGCTCCTGCAGGGCCCCTGGCTCTAGATGTGCTCTCAGAGAATAGAGGGTCCTGTGTGCAGCAGCAGACGTCCCCAGTTCCGCTTTCTGTTCTGGGTGTGGTTCGTGAGGGTCTTCTCCCCTACCCAGTGCCGTGTCGGGTGAGCCCCTGCAAACTGGAGATTGCGGGAGGGGGCTGGATGGGTATCTGAAGGCCAAGTTCCTGATGGTGCTTTGTCCGTAACTGATTCCACGGTCTCCAGTCTGTGCACTGGATTCCTGCCTTGTAAAAGTAAAGGCCAGAATAGGTAACTTCAGATTCCTTCCAGTGTGGAGAACTACAGAATCTGGTTTTTGCAGTTTCACAAACAAAAATAAGTTCAAACTCAGTAAACTGAACCACTTGAGCATAATTTAGAATCCATTTGTGTATTCAGCAAGCATTTGAGTGCCTGCCGTGAGCTAGGTGTTGAGATCCTGAGTTCAGTTCAGACCATTGCAAGGTAACAGACTTGAGGACTTGTTTCTTTCCCACTATTCATAAGGACATCTGAACACAGTGAGTGGTGATACCTGATACTAAAACACACATATGAGTGCCTGCTATGCACCAGACCTCATGTGTCTTGATGTCTTTCACCTCCTCTGGTGCTCACCAAGCTGCTTTCTGTATGAGGAAGCAGCCTCAGAGAGGCCCAGAGGATTTGAACCTAGGCATGCCTAGCCTCCTCCCCAGCTGCGTGCCAAGGACTGTGGTGCTACTCGTAAGTAGCTTGGCCACACAGCACTCAGAGCACTAAGGTGATGGTCTTATCTCAGCTTCTAGAAGTAAAATGTTTTAACAAAGTACATTCCAGTGTAATATTTAACGTGTGGTTTACCGTGAGGAGTCTGACTGCTGGGACAGCCAGGCCCTGGTGTGGAAGCCCCCTGGGCAGAGCACAGCGCCATGCGTCCACACCAGCCACCCTCCTTCCTCCCACTCAGAGTGGTGCCTCCATACCCTTTCCCCTGCACCACCAGTGGGGTTATCATGTTAATGTCTCTTTGTAAATGCATTAAGAATAAGGTACAGAATTAATTATTAATAATAACAGAATTATTAATTGATAACAATTATTAATTATGTTTTTGCATTACGGGGTTAGTGATGTATCCAAGCTTCTGTTTAGTTGGCATGAAGTGAATTATCTTTCTTCCCTCAGATTGAAGATTGATAGATGATGATCCCAGAGACAGCTGTGCTAGCTCCATTTTTTTGGATAAGACACAGTGTAGGGCCCAGAAACCCTGTGTTGGCCCTGCGACTCCTTTAGGACTCAGGACGATGAACCCTGCAAGTGACTGGGCCACATCAGAGAGCATTTTTGACTTGGACTATGCTTCCTGGAAGATCCGTGCGACGCTGGCGGTCGCTGGCTTTATCTTTTACCTGGGTGTCTTTGTGGTCTGCCACCAGCTGTCATCCTCCCTGAATGCCACTTACCGTTCTTTGGTGGCCAGAGAGAAGGTGTTCTGGGACCTGGCGGCCACACGTGCGGTCTTCGGTGTTCAGAGTACAGCCGCAGGCCTGTGGGCTATGCTGGGGGACCCCGTGCTTCATGCCGACAAGGCGCAGGGCCAGCAGGGCTGGTGCTGGTTTCACATCACAACCGCAACTGGGTTCTTTTTCTTTGAAAATGTTGCAGTCCACCTGTCCAACTTGTTCTTCTGGACGTTTGACTTGTTTCTGGTTGTCCATCATCTCTTTGCCTTTCTTGGGTTTCTTGGCTCTGTCATCAATCTCAGAGCTGGCCACTACCTGGCCATGACCACGCTGCTCTTGGAGATGAGCACCCCCTTCACCTGCGTTTCGTGGATGCTCCTGAAGGTGAGTGCTCCCTCAGGCTGCCCATATTTAATTACCCATTAGAATTTTGTTGTGGACAAAACTCATCAGCAGACTGAGCTATAGCATACACGTGCAATAATAAATTCAGTTTGATTACAGGTTATTCTCTTAATTTTAAATCTTTTAGACTTTCTGATCTTTTTTTTTTTTTTTTTTTGAGACAAAGTCTCACTATGTCACCCTGGGTAGAGTGCCGTGGTGTCACAGCTTGCAGCAACTTCTAACCCTTGGGCTCAAGTGATTCTCTTGCCTCAGGCTCCCGAGTAGCTGGGACTACAGGCGCCCACCACAACACTGGCTATTTTTTGGTTGCAGTTGTCATTGTTGTTTAGCAGGCCCACACTGGGCTCCAACCTGCAGCCTCGGTGTATGTGGCCAGTGCCCTACTCACTGAGCTACAGGTGCCGAGCCAGACTTTCTGCTCCTTAGGGAAAGAAAACTCAGTGGATCTTATAGTTCAGTGGGTAATATTTGTAAACCTCAGAAAACATTTTTTTCTTTGTTTCAATACTTTAAAAAAATTTAAGTAATATATATGTGTGTATACATGTATCTATTTTTGCTTTTTTATTTTTTAATAAGATTTTACTAGTGATCAAAAGTATTGAGACCTAGCTTAGTTATCTGTTCAGCATTTAGTTCATTGTTTTTTTTTTAATAGGATTTTTTTTTTTTTTTTTTAGAGATAGAGTCTCACTCTATCGCCTTTGGTAGAGTGCTGTGGAGTCACAGCTCACAGCAACCTCCAGCTCTTGGGCTTAGGTGATTCTCTTGCCTCAGCCTCCCAGGTAGCTGGGACTACAGGCGCCCACCACAGCACCCGGCTAATTTTTGATGCAGTTCGGCCGGGGCCGGATTTGAACCCGCCACCCTCGGTATATGGGGCCAGCGCCCTACTTGCTGAGCCACAGACACCACCCCATTTAGTTCATTTTTGATTTTGAGAGTATTTTCTAAAATGTATGTCTTTTATCTTTGATCTCGATTGTCATTTTGATGTCAAAATGTTCCTAATACTACTCTTTTCTTGAGATCTTTGAGCATAGATTCTTGCCATATTTCATAACCCATTAATTACATTGTTCATAGGGTATTTTATGTGAATCTTGAAAGACTGCTATCCTTTAACGAGTCACACAAGTGGGCTACATTTTTGAGTACTTCTCGTGTACAGAGTACTATGGTAGGCTTTAAGAGAAAAAATAAGTATAAAATATCACTTCTGTCTTCAAGGTCTAGTTGGATAGATGGTATCAGTTCATCAAAGTAAATTAACAACATAAGCGGTGTAGCCTCTTCATACATGAAAAACTTGGAGCAGCTGGATGCCAGGCACTATGCTAGTACCTGAAACTAAAGAGAAGCTCATGTTCCTGCTGTCCCAACCGGGCTGGGCCTGCCTACTGCCAGCAGAGGATGTGTGAGCACAGGGATGGGAGCATGCAGTGTCGGGGCCCCAGGGAGGGGCCCATGTGGACCTGGAGGAGCAGGACGAGGCTCCTACAGATAGATGTGCAGGCTCAGCCGTCTCCTGCAGTGAGAGAGCAAGAGGAACAGAAAGCAGCTGGCCCGGAGCCCACTGGCACAGACACTCGGAACCCATGGGCTCCTTCCAGACAAACTTCAGTGCAGGCAGAGCCTCGACATGAATTTGTTATTGAAGAACAATAGTAATTGCCTTGTTAGAGTGTGCAGAGCAGGCTGGGCAGTTTCGTGCTGATTTCTGCCCTTTGTCTCCTACAGGCCGGCTGGTCGGATTCTCCACTGTGGAAGCTCAACCAGTGGCTGATGATCCACATGTTTCACTGCCGCATGGTACTGATCTACCACATGTGGTGGGTGTGTTTCTGGCACTGGGACAGCCTGGTCGGCAGCCTGTATCTGCCTCACTTTGCACTCTTCCTTACGGGACTGGCTCTCCTAACACTCATCATTAATCCATATTGGACCCATAAAAAGACCCAGCAGCTTCTCAATCCAGTGGATTGGAACTTTGCACAGCCAGAAACCAAGAGTAGTTGGCCAGAAAGGACCAACGGTCAAGTGCTGCAGAAGAAGAGGTCGTAGCCATCTGGGGCCCAGACAGCTCCCAGGCACCAGTGGATAAGGACACTTGGGCCCTGCTAGGTTCCATGAATAATGGCTTTGGTAATGGATGAGCTAGTGAATGTTTTGTGTTTAATTCTAAGTGAAAATACTAACTTTCTTTCTCCTTAGCATTAATTTTTAAGTAGCCACAAAATATTAAGACCTTGATTCTCCTGATTCACAGATGTTTGCCGTAATGATTTCCTGACTGTTCTGATGTATTCTGTGGCTCAGCCACTTGGGACCAAGGTCAGCATCAGGGAAAGTCTGTGGGGCCTGGCGTTGCAGGCTGGCCAGGGGGTGGCTTTGTTTGAATACTTGAAGCAGCCACATAGTGGGCTGGATTGGCTCACAGTGGACTTTCCAGTCACATGCTTATGTTCTGCATGTCTTATTCGGAGTCATGTTCATTTTAATTGGAGAGAATTGGCTTAAGATAGAAAATAATATGATTTATTGCCTTGTCAAAATTCCCCATTAATGAAATTCAAAAACCAGACATACAGCAGTGCCATCTAGTGGCAGAAAATATACTGGCAGCATCCTGGGTCCACTGCCCTCCTGGGTGGAGGCGCCTGGGAGTTGGCCCACCCTGACAAGGTGTGGAGTGGTCCAGGTGAAATCTTGCAAGTTATGTGTTTATCTCTGAACCTATTTTTAAAATGAGAATTTTTTCATTCGTACTGTATTGCTTAATTGACAAAATAAGGTAGGTGTTTCGTAATCATATTTCTAGATTTTAGAACCGTTTTTAAATGACTCGATTGCTCATAGGTGCCCAAACTAGACTCTGATTCCTTGGTTGGTGTTTCTCTGTCGATTTCAAAACAAGACAGTGATGACATTTTCCTTTGAGCTGTGGGGTGGACCTGGACCCCTCAGAGCTCAGCTGTAGGCCTGGGGTCCCTAGAACGGCCCCACAGCAGCCTGGTGACAGGTCTCAGGTACATTGTTTTACTGCTTTGTGCCCAAGTAAAATTTATATACCAATTTAGCGATTTTATTGACACAAAAAAAGTTTTTTTGCCACGAATATGCTATTGAAAGTCAAAGTTTATT
Organism: Perodicticus potto; assembly: GCA_963574655.1. Taxonomy (NCBI): domain Eukaryota; kingdom Metazoa; phylum Chordata; class Mammalia; order Primates; family Lorisidae; genus Perodicticus; species Perodicticus potto. The sequence continues at coordinate 39,847 of CAUYRH010014112.1, forward strand.
TTTTATCAAAAGCACCATCAGAGTGTTTGTGGAAGGTACAAGTTGCTCTTGAAAATCATGTGTGACTGGCTTGGCGCCTGTAGCACAGTGGTTACAGCGCCAGCCACATACCCTGAGGCTGGTGGGTTGGAACCCCGCTAGCTAAACAGCAATGACATCTGCAACAAAAAATAACCGGGCATTGTGGCGGGCGCCTGTAGTCTCAGCTAGAGGAGGCTGAGGCAGGAGAATCGCTGAAGCCCAAGAGTTTGAGGTTGCTGTGAGCTGTGACGCCACAGCACTCTACCAAGGGTGACATAGTGAGACTCTGTCTCAAAAAAAAAAAAAAAAGAAAAAACTCATGTATGACATGCTTGTTAGGTATCATGGAACTCTCAGAATAGTGTATTTTGATTACTGATGCTTTGATTTTATTGATTATACTTAAGTCAAGGTATACAATAATCTATTTATATCATTTTAAGAATGATTTAAATCATCGACATATATAGCAATGGTGTCCCTACTAAGATGAATGACTGAAAACCCATGCTCTGGTGTCTGGCTTTCTCTGTGCTGTGCCCTTTCGTATGGTCCAGCAGGAGTGGAATTTTGACTGGACAGGAGGTGAATAAAGTGACCAGTACTTACCGAACCCACGTGGTGCCAGTTCTTGTCTCTCAGGCTCAGGTTACTGTTCATAGCACCCTGAATATTTTATATCTTAGAGATACAAAATGTGCTGCTAAATCTTTACATGTTCACAATTCAGCTTAAAATTGGAAGTGTTTAGCCTAATTCTTAACTGAGGTTCACTAGGACTCTGACCTCCCTGGGTTCACGTGTTGCATCCTCATCTTAACACACCTTTGGACACAGAGATGGGAATGGTACGTGGGCTCCCCTGCTGTGTGCCCTGCTGCCCACACGTTGGCCTTCCCTTCGGACCAGGACTTCTCAAAAAAGGAGGGAGGCAGGTGTCAGGGTGGGAGAATCTGTGAACCCCATGACCTGGTGCCACTTCCAGATTGCACCTCCCTCTGGGGGCCTCTGCGGCCACGTGAGTGTCTCACCAGCCAGCATCCAGCTGTGTGCGCGTTCTGTGACTCGGGCCTCATGTAGTCGGGTTGGCGTAGGGGCTGACCTGGGGAGTTCACACCACACTCGGGAATTGCAGAATCTCCGGGAAACTGAGAAGCTGGGAGCATTATTGGCCTTAACCTGCACCTGATGACAGGTGTCCCAGGTAGCAAACAGTGCCTTAGCCGGGAGTTGGGCTGCAGCATGACGTCCTCACTGTGTCACTTGTCACCGCACTTTCTCTCTGTGTGGAAAGTAGCCAGCCATTTTTAACACTAGTTTTCATAGTCCAGACCACCCTTGTATTTCTTTTCTATGGTTTTTGTTTTCCTCAAAATTGGAAAATAAAATGGGCTGAGGTGGTTGAGTGATCCAGGAGCAGTGGGAGCGACTGTGTTTTCTCTACTCTGGGAAGACTGTGGCCCTGCAGAGTGATCAGAGTAAGTGCCGCGGACTCCACTTTACAGTCTGGAGTCTCGGGCTCAGAAGGTGGGCCCTGTGGCAGTGACACGGCCCGTGGGTGGCCACACCTGCATCCTGATGCCGCCTCAGATGTCACGGGGCTCTTAAACGTGGCCTTTAGCACAGAAGGCAGCATCTTGGTGCATTTGTGCTGCTGTAAAAAAATGCCCGAGACTAGGTACTTTATAAAGGATGACAATTTATTTCTCACAGTCCTGGAGACTGAGGAGTCCAAGATGAAGCCACTGCCGCTCGGTTGGTTAGGGCTGATGGCGCCTGTGGAGCATTCAGTCACCACGTGGCGGCAGGGGCAGGGAAGGGTAAGCACCAAGGCAGTTCCTTCAGCCCGAGTGAGGCCCTGATGCTCTCACAGGGGTGGAGTCACCGTGGCAGTTAGGACTCCCCACGGATTCTGGTGGGCACACTCACACTGCAGGCTGTCACGAGCTCCCTGGATGTGGGGGACACGGGCGGGGCTCATGTCCACTTCGTTCTGTGACTTAGTCCACATCCCTGCTGTGCCTGTTGTGGGCCAGCTGCTCAGCACAGTGAGTGGACGCTTGGACAACTGGGACAGGTCTGGCCAGCAGGGCCTGCGCAGGAGATAGCTGTAGACCCAGAGGGCTGCCCAGGGAGCAGGGGGCAGTAGGCAGGGGTCAAGGCAGGCAGGGCTGGACTTCTAGTTCCATCCTTGTGCACGGGTGCCCGGCAAGGCCAGGAGCTACCAGATGTTCTCAGCAGAGTCCGTGAAAAGTGGCCCGGCAGAAGAGAGACGCCCAGGCTCCTCTTATCTTGCGATAGGGCCAGCCCAGGGCAGCTGACTTTTCCTTCAAGCTGAGAGGCAGACATCCGAGCGCCTCTGGCAAACTGCTTGATGGTATACTATTAAATGAGGGTTTCCTCTGTTAACTGTGTCTTCAGTGTTATACCAAGTAAAGTCTCCCGTGTATTCTACTCTGTGAACATGCTCACCACACGCAGGGGCCCCTGTGGTTCTGCGCTTGTGCGGTTGAACTGCAGAGATTGCCGGCGAGTCAGGCTCCTGGCTCGGTCGTGGACGTGTCTGGTGTGGGTCTTGGACTCTCCTCTGTGCTCTGTCCTCTCTCAGTGGCTCAAGTCATGTGGGCCTAGACAAGTACCAGGCAGGTGCACGGCCCCCAACTCCACCGTGGCGTCAGCAGTGCAGACAGAATGCACTCACTTCCCAGGAGGAGCCGTTGGGGGGGTGTCAGGGCTGCTCTCAGGGTGTTGAGGTCCCGGTCCAACCACACAGCCCAGGAAGGAGGGGCAGGAGCTGCCCTTGTGCCTCAGGGGCCCCGTCCCTGGAAGCCAGGGCCAAAGGCACAGAGATGACGGATTGTGCCAGACAGCAGGAAGCTGCCCCCTCAAGTCAGCATAGGAGGCTGTCCTGTGGGGGCCTGGCTGCCGGACGCTGGCGCTGGGTGCAGAGAGCCACCCAGGAGGGTGGAGCCAGGGGCCTGCCCAGCTGGCTGTAGTCCCCACTGAGGCCTCTGATTTCTGCTCACATAAAGGTAAATCGGTATGGGTCAGACCCTGACTTTCACAAATGCTTAGTAATGCTTTTAGTTCACCTCTGACTTCACTAACTTCCTATTTTGCTGTAACTCGAATGCAAGAAATTACTCATTCGATACTTACCTTTTTAAATAAGTTTTTCCCTTTTTTAGTAACTCAAATGTCCTATGTATATTACTCTTTCAGTGACAAAATGCAGTGATGTGAAAAATTTAGAAATCCCTATTTTCCTTTTTCTGATGACTCAATCTGAAGTGCCTGGAACTGACTCGACTTGAGTGTCTGGGCCTGAAAGCCTTTATCCCTCGGAGAGGCAAAAGACACCACACCCTTCCTCCTGGGAAGCCAGCCAGGAACCGCCTGGTTCTGCAGCACACTGTCTCGACATGGGCAGCCCCACGTGTGAATTCAGTTATTCTCTCTGCATGGACCACCTTCTGCCCTCGCACTGTGCCCTACGGGCAGTTTCATTGATGCCCTCTTATCTCCCTGAAGCCTTGCACTTCCCCTCCTTCAGCGTTCTGCACCTACAACCCCAGACCAGCCGAAAGATGGCAAAAATTAATCCGAAGTTAAACCTTCAGTTACTATCCAAAGTTATTAAAATGTCAAGCTTTTCAGTCTGAAAAGTCCCCGCCAAAACTCTACACAAAAAGCTTTCACAGTTCCTGTGACTTTTACAATACTTGCTGTGCTATTTTTCCGAAATTATATGTGAAATAAGAAATCCCTGTTGGAACATGGCACATTTCAGCTACAGTTTCTTTTGTCGTAAGGAATTTCCAAGCATATTTTTGGCCAACCCCAGAGATCTTGTTTTTACATAAAATAAACACAGAGCACAGAATGTTAGCACTGTAGGAAATTTGTGTGCAGATGGCCGAAGCTCAGAGGCCGCGGCTGTCAGAGCATGTGCCCATTGTGCAGTTTCAGTAGTTTCGTGATTATCTCAAATATAAAGCAAGTAGTCACTTAAATAAATCTCGGGAACAACTTCATTCACTTACCTTTTTATCTTGGAGCTCATTGTGGAACTGGAACTGAGCCAGCGGGAATCAGCTTATCTTTTGCCAGCTCAGTTTTCTGTCTTCCTGGCCTCTTAGGCGTCCCCAGGTCACATCTCTGGCCTCTGCAGGTTTGTGTGGAGACTGCAAACAGAAAGCTCTAAGCCCCTTCCTGGCTCCTTTTTGCCTAAACTGCAGTTCCCACAGGTACAATTGCACCTGCTCCTGTTAATGGTGTGGGGGGTGGCTGGGGGTCCATCCAAGCAGGTTCCAGGGTCCTTTTCTAAAACCCCTGTTGTTGGTTTTGATCACTTTTTTGGTTTCTAATGCAACAGGGTGTTCCTTGTCTGCCAGGAAGTGGAGGCTGCCAGACCCTACCTGGAGCTTTATAGCGTCACTGGGTCCTATTGTGTCCACAGAGCCCCACTTCTATCTTTAATTGTGTTTTCAAAAATGTTTTCTAGTTTTCTTTAGATACATAGATACAGATATAGGTTTTGTATATTTCTGGTTTGTTTCATTGCTATATTGTTTATTCTTGCTATTGTAAATGGGCTTTTTTCTTCTCTTGTATTTGGGTATTTATACTATTTTTGTCTATGAAGGCTGTATTTTCTGTCGGTTAATTTTATGTCCTGCTCAATTGCTGAATGATTTGATTGTTTTGAGTTAGTTTTGTTATTGGTTATCTAGACTCTCTAAGTATAATACCATTTTGTCATCTGTACATTGAGGTACTTTTACTTCTTCTTTTCCAGTTATTGGGCCTGAAATTTTTCTTTTTTTGTCTAATCACATTGGCTAATACCTAGTACAATGTTAAGAAGTAGCAGAGTTGATGGATAAATGCCATGTGAATGCTTCAGTATTTCCCCTTTGAGTAACATGCTGCTTTAATATGAGGCACTTTCCTGTCAGGGATCTATATGTACAGATTCTCTAAAGTCCTGGTATTAAGAATGGCTATTGGACCTTGCCAAAGTGTTTCGCCACCCCACGCCAAGCATCTCCTCTATAGAGGTAATTTGGTGATTTTTCATTTTTCATTTTACGCCTTTTAAAGTTATGAATCTTATTGACCAATTTCCCAATATTGAACCAGCCTTGCATTTCTCGGAAATTCTCGCTCGGTTGTTGACTAGTGTTTCTTAGTGTGTTGTGAGAGTCTATTTGCTAATAGTTTACTTTGAAATTTTATATCAGTATTCATAAGTGATATTGGTCTAACATTTTCTTTTGTACGTGTGTGCTATCAGTTTTAAGTGTGTTATATCTGCTTGGTAAAAACAAAAATCTATTGTGTGAAATAATTTATTTAGTTTTAAAACTATCGTTAAAGTTTGGTAGAACTCCCCTTGTGAAATCACCTGGGCTTAGTGCTTATTTTGTTGAGTGGTTCTCTGACAATTTTCCCTATTTCTTTTATGGGAATTGGTCTTTTTAAACTTGCTATCTCACTGGAATTGGATCAATTTTGATACATATTTTTCCTGGAAAAGTATCCACTTCATCTAGGTTTTGAAATCTATTTGCAAAAGTCTCAACAAATTTCTTAAGTGACCCAAAATAGCAATTTCAAATTTCAAAATTTAAAACAGAACTTTTGAAGTTGCTATGCACATATCACATACAATTAATTGGTAATAAGTTTCTTTCCTGTCTTTCTTAGTTCCAAGCTAACAATGTATTCTGATAAATGAAATTGTGCTTAAAATGCAAATTTTAGTAGCATCAGGGCATGGAAAAGGTTAGGGGCCGTTGCAGTTTTTTTTGTTTTGTTTTGTTTTGGGTTTTTTTGTGGCCAGGGCTGGGTTTGAACCCGCCACCTCCGGCATATGGGGCCGGCGCTCTACTCACTGAGCTACAGGCACCGCCCGGTTAGGGGCCCTTATCCTGCTCTCAATAGCTACTTTTGGCTGATTTCTCTTTTCAAAGGGAAATTTAACAGTTTCTTTTTTAATGTTCAAATGCAGGGTGGAGTGAACAACTTATCATGTGAGGGCTTAATGACATCAACCTCTGAGTTTGTTTTTTTTTTTGGAGAGAACAGTCTTCTAACATATGAAAGAAGCACATCAAAACTGCAGTGAGAGACCATCTCATGTAAGTAGGCTGGTCCAAAAATAAACTCAGAAAGGAAAAGAAATGTTGGCAATTACGGAAAAATTAGAACCCTTGTCCACTGTTAGTGGGAATGTAAAATGGTGCAGCCACTGTGGAAAACAGTTTTTTTGAGGTGCCTCAAAAAATTAGAAATTTCCACATGATGCAGCAACCCCACTTCCAAGCACACACCTGCAAGCACCGAGAGCAGGGACACGTGTTCACAGCAGCCAAGAGGTGGAAGCCACCCAGTGTCATCACAAGGAGGGAAGAACAAGCGGATAAGCAGAAATCCCCCAGTGGAAACTGTGCAGCCTTACCCAGGAAGGACGTTCTGGCACAGGGTATGACCTGGATGCACCTCGAGGACACAGTGAAATGAGCCAGTCACAGAGGAACAGACCTGTCAGAAGTCCCAAGAGCAGTCAGTCCGTGGAGACCAGGAGGAGAGTGGGGGTGTCAGGGGCTGGGGAGGGGAGCATGGTTTCATGGGGACAGAGTCTCAGTTCAGGAAGAGGAAAATGTTGTGGGGATGGATGGTGGGTGACGGCTGCACAACACCGCAAACGTGCTCCTCGCCGCTGAACTGCGTACTTCATCATGGCCAAGTGACGCAGGCTGGACCCCCTCGTTCCACAGTGCCCTTCCATCCTGAGTCCTCCAGCGTGCCCACTGGGGCCTTCAGAACATGGGCCCTGTACTCTCTGCCCCTTTGCACCCGAAGCCCAGAGACTGGAGCGGACTACAGAGGCCACAGACTCTCGCTGCTACTCTCTGCCTCCATCGTGCTGGCCCCAGCACGTCCTGTGGGATCTACTGGGCACCGCAGCCTCCCAGGGTGGCTGGAGACAGCTGCATGCCAACCCCACACTGTCACACCCATGCTCACACCCACACGCTATCCTATCCCTTCATATACTCACTCACACTTGCGCTCACTTCGCCCCTGCACACCGTCACACATGCTCTCGCTCTTGCTGGCAGGTGTCACACTAAATGTGTAATCACTCACCTGCAAGATCCATGCTCTCTGCCATTGTCTCCTCAGACCTTTACCACCTCCCCAACTCTTGTTGCCAGCCGATGACTCTTGTGATTTAAAAAAAAATACAAAAAAATATATATTTGGCAAGCACAGTGGTTCACATCTGTAATCCCAGCAGTTTGAGAGGCCAAGGTAAGAAGAATTGCTTGAAGCCAGGAGTTCAAGGCCATCTTGGTGAACATAGCAAGACCTCATCTTTATTTCATTTCATTTCATTTCATTCCATTCCATTCCATTCCATTTCGTTTTTCATTTTCTTATTTCATTTCTGTTGGAGCCCATATAGCCTATGGCTAGGAGGAGTGAGAGTTATAAGAAATACCTGTACAGCTCAATGATAGAACACCTGGGTGGAAAGGGCGTGGAGAGGGATGTAGCTCTCCTAACAAGCATGAGAGCTTGCGAGATGAGAGCAGTGGTGAATTGGCAGTCTGTGCACCTGTGGTGTTGAGAGGCACGAGATCAGCCTTATGTTAGGCTGGAGGAGAAGGCAGTCAGGAGCATGCGCATTCTATCACGGATCCCTTACTCTGACTCTGTCTCCTCTCCTGCCTGCAGAATGCCAGCTTGGTGTCTCTCTGCTGAAGATTACTAAGCTCTGCTAAAGATTAAGATCTATCTTTCTAAGAAGACTGCTTTACTCTAAGACACACTTTCTCTCTCTCTCTCCAGCTAAAGTAGACAGCCCTCAGGCACCTAAGAGAAACTGAACCTGAGCAAGGTAACTTAGCGGTTCGCATCTGGAACCAAGTTAAGCTGGGCCCGAGGCCTGGCCAGTCCTGGGCCCTGGCAAGAAGTGTCAGAAGTGACATGTGACACATTTCATTTCATTTTTTAATTTTATTTTGAGAAAGCGTCTCAAGCTGTTACCCTATGTAGAGTGCCGTAACGTCACAGCTCACAGCAACCTCTAGCTCTTGGGCTTAAGTGATTCTCTTGCCTCAGCCTCACAAGTAGCTGGGACTATAGGCACCTGCCACAATGCCCAGCTATTTTTTGGTTGTAGTTGCCATTGTTTGACGGGCTGGGCTGGACTCAAACCCGCCAGCTCTGGTGTATGTGGTTGGTGCTCTAGTGGCTTGAGCTACAGGCACTGAGCCAACCTCATCTTTATTTAAAAAAAAAAAATAATAATAATTGAAGGAAACCAAAGAGAGTGTCCACATCTTCCCATCATATCCAGCAGGAGGCCCATGTCCCACTGCCCCTCCTATGCCCGCCTGCCACTATCCGCCCCTTCTACAGACCTGCGTCCAGCCCAGGCCACTGTCCACCCATCTACAGACCTGCGTCCAGCCCAGGCCACTGTCCACCCATCTACAGACCTGCATCCAGCCTAGGCCACTGTCCACCCATCTACAGATCTGTGTCCTGCCCAGGCCACTGTCCACCCATCTACAGACCTGCGCCCTGCCCACTGTCCGCCCATCTACAGACCTGCGCCCTGCCCACTGTCCACCCATCTACAGACCTGTGTCCTGCCCACTGTCCACCCATCTACAGACCTGTGTCCTGCCCAGGCCACTGTCCACCCATCTACAGACCTGCGTCCTGCCCACTGTCCGCCCATCTACAGACCTGCGCCCTGCCCACTGTCCACCCATCTGCAGACCTCCACCACCCTGTTCTAGTTCACAGTGATCACTACCGAGAGGCCGTGAAGAAGGCCTCCACACTAAAATGCCCTTGATCGCTCCCTGTAGCAGCTGCTCTTCTCTTTCTAGTAAACCCCCCTGAAGGGCTTTCCCACACTCTGCCCCACTTCCCCTTTCCCTGTCTCTGCCCACACCAACCACAGTGCCCTCTGCCTTACCCACGGCTGCCCCCACCACCTCTTCCTGTCACGTGTCGTCATACCTGTCCAGCAGCGGCACCTGCTTCTCTGGAAGGACTGGAGGTGTCTCCGCCTCCATCCTAGTGTCCTAACATATGTCTCCTCTCACCTTCTGAACCTCTTCTCTGCCTACAGGCTCCTCCTGGGGGCTACCGGGCTCCTGTCTACCCCACAGCTCCCGGGCGCTCGTGTGGACTCAGACCCGGGTTCTCCCCAGTGACGTCTTCTCCAGCACATCTCTGCACTTCTCCAGCCTCACGCACTGCAGCCTGCTGTGCTCTCCCCTCCTGTCATCTCCAAAGAATGGGGGCCTGTCTTTTCTTCCAGTTGTCTTGAACGGGGGCCTGTCTTTTCTTCCAGTTGTCTGAGTCAAAACTCTTGGAACTTATTTTGATTCCTCTGTGTCTCTTCAAACCGTGTTCAATCCATGGGCACATCCTGTTACTCAGCCTGCAGGCAGGATGGCTCCAGAACCTGCCCTCTTACTCCCTCCTCCCACCGCACCATCCCACCGGGGCAGTCCCCTGGTTTCCTGGCCCTCCCTGCCTCCCTACTTTTGCTCCCCATGGTCTGTGCGTGTGGTCCACACAGCAGCCAGAGGGAACTTTCTGAATGTCAGAGCCTGACTGCCATCCCTCTGCAGACCCCCATGGCTCTGTCCACCACCAGCAGCCCAGCACAGTCTGGGGGCCTGAGGCCCCGTGTGTCCAGTTCCCACCACACCAGGTTCACTGGCTGCTCTGCTGGAAGGAAGCCAGCGTGCTAGACAGCAGGGTCACAGCGAGAAGGAACTGAAAATCACAGCAACATAACATGCAAGGACTCGGGAGGAATTTCTCAAGTCTCCTCAAGAGTTTGGGAGAAAAGGTGGGTTTTGTTTGTTTGCTTGTTTTATTCTGAGACAGAAACTCACTTTGCTGCCCAGGCTGGAGTGCAGTGGAGTCAGTCCAACTCACAACAATCTCAAATTCCTGGTTCAAATGATCCTCCTTCCTCGGCCTCCCAGAGTGCTGAGATTATTGGAAGAAAAGGCTTTGAATGATACTGTGAGGCAGGAAAGGCCTAGGAAACTGGGTCTGCTGATAGGCTGGGGATGAGCTCACCAGTCCCAAATGGAAACCTGTGTGCCAAGTTGGTCCTTGTCTCAAGACCAGCTGAGGGGCGCCTTTGGCATGGCCCATCAACTGAGTGCCCAATTGGTTCACCCAGATGCAGGGCCTTAGAGATACCTCAAGACCAGCCTTAGGTCTCACAGGGCAATGTCTCCTGTGGAAGCAGTGAAGACAGTGAAGATCTCCATGAGTGCCAGCCATGGGACTCCTGAGTGGTAAGAAATTATAGGAGAGCCGGCCCGGGGACAGTGACTGGTGTATTTTAACCATACCTGTACCTTGGCAGAGTTCACGCCCTGCCCTGATGCCCTTGTATTAACTTTATAAAGGGTGGGTTCAGACCAGAGGTGCAGGCTGTTCTCCTAATTTTCCACTCCCTCCCTCTCCCCCCCACTCCCTCCACCTGCCCCTTCCCCTCTTTCTCCTCTCCTCCTCCTCTCCCCCCACCCAGTCTGCAGTGCTATTCTCCAGGGATAGGCAACATCACACAGATGAAAATGGAGCAGCCTGGCTCGGTGGCTCGCACCTGTCATCCCAGCACTCTGGGAGGCTCAGGCGGGTGGACTGCCTGAGCTCACAGGTTGGAGACCAGCCTGAGTCAGGAGACCTCATCTCTAAAATTAGCCGGGTGTTGTGGTGGGCACCTGTAGCTCCCGCTACTTGGAAGGCTGAGGCAAGAGACTCACTTAAGCCCAAGAGTTAGAGGTTGCTGTGAGCTGTGACCCACGGTACTCTACCAAGGGTGACAAAGTGAAACTCTGTCTCAAAATAAAAAGTGGAAAAGGCATTTGGGCATCTCCCAGCTTCTGTCAGGTAGACAGTAAGGAGACTACAGAAAACACAATAATCTATTCTTGTCAGTGAACTATTTACGTTTTTGGAAAATTCCTGTATAGTTGTTTTTCATAATATAAGTTAACATGTAATAGGTTTTGATAACAAATTAAAATTTTTAAATGGTCTCGATTTTAATCTGTAATACAGTAAATACTGGTAGATGCAACCCATCAAAGCCAAGGCCTGTGGGTGCCCTTCGAAAGGTGACAGAGCCCAGGGGCTGTGGGAATGAAGCACAGCAGCCCCACCTGCTGTCACCGGCACTCCCTGGCCTGGGGGCGGGGTGGGGCCTGTGCTTTCCCTTTCCCACCCGCTTTCTGCACATGTCTCAGGAGGCCAGTGTGGTTGGGACCTGAGGCTGTAGAAGGTCTCCCTCGTCCTGCCCTCCCTCCCCAGCAGTGCAGCTTTGTCTGTCTTGTGTGGCAGAGCCAGGCAGTACCAGGTGAGGCACAGGGACCTTGCCAGGCCCTGCCAGCCCCTGGGCAGCTCCCCAGACTAAGGCTGGGTGACACCTGTGTCTCTGTCCCACACCGGGAGCCCCGCTATCCTCACTTTTCCAGCATGCAGTCTGACATCTTGCCTGCAAATTGGAATTTTAAAGGCATTTCTTCCAGCCATGTTTGCTTACCCTTTGCCTTTTATCATCCCATCCATCTAGAGGGAAGCCATCTGTCCTTGTCACTGTCCCTGTCCCCGTCACAGAGGAAATGGGTATGGGCTATTTGAAGTGGGGCAGCTAGGCCTAGTGTCATGACCCCCAGGGAGCGGGGTAGGGGTCCCTCCTGGATTTCTCCAGGGAATTTCAGAGTTTGGTGCTCTGTGAGTCTGCTGTACCAGCAAGTCTGATTTTTCTTGTAGTTACTGCAGTGCTGGCTCTGACCTCCAAGGCACCAGACCTCCTTCCACTGTTGCCCATTCACTGGAGCAGCACTCGCCATTACCAGGTGAGGAGAGAGGCCCAAAGTGGGGCTTTCACAGCAGTCTGCTGGGAGCTCTGGAGGCATGGAAGCCTTTGCAGGCCACTTGCTCAGGAAAGTGGAAGTCATCCTGTTTATATTCATTTAAAATACTTGACACAATGGCTCAGTGCCCGTAGCTCAGGGAGTAGGCCACATACACCAAGTCTGGAGGGTTCGAGCCCGGCCCGGGCCTGCCAACCAACAATGGCAACTGCAACCAAAAAATAGCTGGGCATTGTGACGGGCGCCTGTAGTCCCAGCTACTTGGGAGGCTGAGGCAAGAGAATCGCTTGAGCCTAATAGTTGGAGGTTGCTGTGAGCTGTGACACCACAGCACTCTACTGAGGGCAACATAGTGAGACTCCATCTCAAAAAAGTAATAAAAATAAAATAAAATACTTGACATGAGGAAGATGCCATTGTACAAAGACAGCATATTGAAATAGGCCATACTGGTTTATATGCATTTTTAGCTAACTTAGCTATGAATAAAGCCGACTTGGTGTGTATTGATACTTCTGATCTATTCAGAAAATTCCATTCATTGTTTTAATCAATATAATAATGTAATAAATATTAATCTTGAAATACAATAAAGGGGGCAACAGAGACCACATGTTAATATTTTGATAAATTTCCTTCCAGTCCTTTTTTCTGTATGTGTGCCCAAGTTGATGAAATAGCAGTGTTTTATGTTTTATTCCCATTTTGCACACACTGAAGAACAAGTTGGGTTGAGGATAGTTTTATTTGCAGGTGCCAGCTTCAGGCTGGGGTTGGCAACTTGTGAGACCCCTACCGGTCAGGCGTGGCTAAGACTGCCCCTCCCAGGCTGCATGTACTATATAACATATATGTTCAAGAATGTATGCAGGTAAAAATAAAAATTATATGCAACGAAAGATTTTAATCAAGTTTTTATTTGTTAACTAAAAAACGAGAAGAAAAATAGCTAAAAATCCATTGGGTCTACAACTTAAGAAATTAGAGATTAAATAACAGAACAAGTCAAAAGTAAAAAGAAGGGAGAAAATTAAAAGTTTGGAAATTAATAAAGTAGATCATAATACCAGAGAGATGAATTACAAAATAGATTTTGAAAAGAATACAAAGTGGGAGACCTGTGGAAAAAACATACAATGAAAAAGAGAGAGAAAGAAAGATAGAAGGTGTGAATGTGCAAATAAATATATCAGAGGTGATGGAGGCAAAGGTCCACATACCCCCCTCCCCAGACCCAGTTAGCAGGTGTCCACAGCAGAAGGAACCTGGCAGAAATGACTGAGGTAAGGACCTGGAAGGGCGAGTCCAGGCTGTTCCCAAGTGTCTCAGAGGGGAGAGGGAGGCAGGAGTGACAGTGAAGGTGAACGGAGGGCTAGTGAGCCAAAGAGTGTGGAGAATGTGAGCGAGGGGATGGACCCTCCCTGGGCCTGCCAGCATCGTTAGCTCAGCGACAGCCCTGTTGGACTCTGGCCAACGGAACTCCAAGACAGTAAGCTTGTGTGTTTTGAGACTGGGTTTGCAGTAATTTGGTACAGGAGCAATAGAAGATTAATACAGGCATGAAAAGGGGGTCCATATCTGTACAGGTAGCAGAAAAAAGAACCATAATGTGATAAATTGTATCATATTAACAACTCTAAGGTAAGAAATTTCGAATTTTAGAATCAATAAACAAATTCTACAAAAATATAACTGATACTAACTGGAGAAAACTGAAGATTTGAAAGTCCAATCACCATTCTTAAAAACTGAGAAAATAACATTTTCCCAGCAAGAAGATAAAAGTTCTGGTAGTTTTATGCTCTGGTTCTTCCAAAAATTCAAGGAAGAGAGAATTTAAAATTTAAACAAACTCTTGCACAGAGTAGCGAGAATTCAACATATCAATTCAATTTCAGCTTGATGACAGGATGAGAGAAAAGGAAATGGCAAACATCTCAGGGATGGAAATATTCCTTCAAAAAAATTGGGCAATCAAATCCAGCAATTTGTTTTTTCTGAGACAGAGTCTCCCTCTGCCACCCAGGGTGTCAGCTTAACTCACTGCAACTTCACACTCGTGGGCTTAAGCCATCCTCCTGCCTCAGCCTCCCAAGTGCTGGGACTACAGGCACCTGCCACAATGCCTGGCTCATTTTTCTATTTTCAGTAGAGACTGGGTCATGCTCTTCCTCAGGCTCGTCTTGAACTCCTAAGCTCAAGAGATCCTCCTGCCTCAGCCTCCCAAGTAGCAGGGACTGTAGACATGCACCATGACATTTGGCTAATTTTTCCTTTTTAGTAGAGATGGAGTCTCACTCTTGGTCATACTGATCTCAAACTCCTAAACTCAAGCAATCCTCCCTCCTCAGCCTCCCAAAGTGTTAGAATCACAGGGGTGAGCCACTGCACATGGCCAAATCCAGCAATTCTTTAGAAAATCTAGTACTGGAGAAGCCTGTGGGGTGGTGGCAGCTACTCTGGTGGCTGCAGTATGGGTCCCGGCCCAGGCCCAGCCCCACCAGGGTGACACTTGCTGAACTGCTGGGGCTTCTGGCCACTCTCCTGGCCACAGGCCTTGGGCCACTTCATCAGCATCAATGCACATGCCGAGGAGAGGAGCAGGTCACCTCGGGTACAGGATGGGCCTCATCTTTGAGGTGGCTGAGGGTGGCTTTCTGGACGTTAATGTGGAGATTACAGACCTGATAATAAAGGAATTTATAAAGGAGACCAAGAGTCCAGTGAGAAATACACATTTGCTGCTCATGTGGATAGAACATACAAGTTTTGTTTAGCAGCAGGATGTCCACGATGACGCCAAAGACAGTGACGTTCACCATTGATACTGGGGAGGCTCCCAAGGGCGAGACATGGAAACAGAAGCTCCCAGAACAAGCTGGAACAAAGGACCAGTGAGCGAGCAGTGGCAATGACTGCGGTAAAGCACGAACAGGGGTTCATGGAAGTCCAGGAGACGAGGCACAGCCGTCAGCAACAATAGCACAGTGGGCCTTTGGTCCTTCAAAGCTTTTGTTCTGGTTGCCGTGACATTGGGACAGATCTACTCCTGAAGAGATTTTTTAAAATCCGGAGCGTTGCTTAAAAAGCCTTTGCCCAATGATCCCAAACTCATAATTCACCGTCTACCAAACACCTTGGTCATGATAATGTCATTAGTTTCTATGTTTTTATTTTCTGAACTGTACATTCACAGCTTATGGTTTTTTGTTATTAAGAGATATTGGGGGAAACATACCTTTTTAGGAAAGTTACAGTGAAAACTCGACACGTGATTGGTTTGATCTCTTAATTGAATGCTGCCTCCGTTATACAGGTCCCTGCAGAACTCACACTCCGTAAATGACGTATCGGGGCGTGGCCTTTAGCCTGTCTTCTTTTCCTTTTTTTTTTTTTGAACAGTCTCACTCTGTCATCCTGGGTGGACTGCCGTGGCGTCACAGCTCACAGCGACCTCCCACTCTTGGGCTCAAGTGATCCTCTTGCCTCAGCCTCCCGAGTAGCTGTGACGACAGGCGCCGGCCACAATGCCCGGCTATTTTTTTTATGGAGACTGGTCTCACTCTGGCTCAGGCTGGTCTCCAACTGAGTGAGCTCAAGCAGTCCACACCTGGCCTCCCAGAGTGCTGGGACTACAGCGGGAGGCCTCAGCCTGGCCTCCTTTTATTTTTATAATATAATGCAATTCAGAAAATCAGCACAAAGCTGGATAGTACTTGACTAAAATGACTGTGTTCTTTGGAGTCCTTCATCCTGGTTCAAATCGTTACAGATTCACTTTGTAGAGTCCTTATGACAAGCAACAGTATGAGTCTTAATGTTTTCTGCTCATCCTCATGTCAGAGCTCTGACTAGAGTGTGTGACACCAGGCCGGGTACTTTTATACTTTGTGACCTTGTTTTGTAGGTAAGATTTGCCCCAGGATACATTTTCCCCCATAAATTTTTACATCGAAACTTAGGACTCAATTACTCCCACTTAAATCTAAGACACAAGCAGCTAATAAACAGTTTGTTGGTTGGTTGGTTGGTTTCTGCTTAACCTTCTAAGAAGTGACTGTTAAAGCCAATTCTCCCCGTGTTCCAGGGAATGGTAGCTGTTGTCCATTCTGCGCTGGCATATCCACCTCCCTACTCCTGGCATGTAGGAGGGATGCATTCGTGTAATTGGAAAAATCTGGATTTCTGATTCTAAAGGGATAAAATCACTTGGAGTTCATTGCATGTATAGCCACTATTTTATTTTTAATTACTGGACTTTTAGCAACCATTTAACCAGGGCTCTGAACATCAGTGTCAGCACTAGGGTTTTTGTTTTTGTTTCTCCCGGGTCTTTCTTTTTTGGTGAATTTCGTTTTGTATGACATGAAATGACTTTCTCTTGCTCTCTGACGATGTGTTTAAAATTAAAGGAGCATCTGGTTTTGGTGAGGGAATGCTCCAGGATTCTGTTGTGATTACATTTTTTGGATCTTTTGCAAGGGGAAACTACAAGTAACAAGTTTTATATAGTTAATTTAAATTTATTACAGGTTTTCAAGTTCAGGATAAACAATTTTTTAACCGTGGGTAAAAATCCTTGCAACAGTTGATTGATAAGGTGACTGTTTCACCTTAGAACTGTTAGATGCCAATCGGTGAGCATGTGTGAGAAATCACCTCACAATTGAATTAAAAGATGCAAATTTAAAATTGGTTGTATATCTAATCTGCCCCAGTTTCAGTAAATAAACAGTTATTTAAAAATAAAAATAAAATCTAGTACTTTGGATCTCCACACTACCATCTAAAGTAGAAAAAGTATAAGTTTATTCCATCACTACAGGAAAAACGTTTGATAAAATCAAACCCCGTTGATAATAGAACCTCCTAGCATACTCTCCAGGTACGGCACCAGCTGTATAAGGCACCAAAAACATGCAAATTTAAACATGCACGAGAGAGAAAGACGGACAGACGTGGTATGAGGCTGATGGAGCTGACGGGGCTGGGGATTAAAGCAATAAACTAAAGCAAGGGAGTGATAAACCCAGGACTCAGGGTATTCTGTCACCACAGTGGAAGGAAGGAAGGATGCAAATGAGGATATAGGATATATTTTAGTAACATTCTGTTTCTTAAAGTAGATGGTAGGCACAAGGGTATTTGTTTCATTTTCTATATACAAGCTACGTATGTTATTCAGCACCTGTGGAGTATAAGTTTTCATGTACAATATGGGGTGAGAAACTGGTATTCCGAGTTTGGCTGAGTCACCTACATGGTGCCCTGTAAGGACAGAAGACAGAGAAGCCACACACAGCGAGCACTGCCTGGGGGCAGGTCAAGTCAGAGTCCAGCTGTGTCAGCTGTGAGCCTGCAGCTCATTGGTCCTGTCTCAAGGCCTAAAAAGTCACTTGGTTTATCCATTGTTATCCAGCTAGGTTGAAGCATGAAGACTAAGACTTGTAAATCTTTCTAATTTTAGCCACGTGCACGTTTAATTACAACAGGATGTTGATTCTCATGAATGCTATTTAATTGTCCTGTCAATTAAGATGCCCACATCTGTTTTCAGAAGAGGAAATGCTTAGGCAGTGTTCAAAGTGGTACCATTTCCCGCCTCAAAATAGTTTGTTAATATTGTTCACCTTCCTTAACATAGCAGTCTTGTCTAAGTTTTATTTGGGAAGGAAATACGAAAGGGATTAAAATGGCCACTGTGTGAAAACAGACTGAGTCCTGGTTCTTCTACAAGTGCTCTAAATCTTGTGTGGGTCTAACCCAGGGGTAGTCACCGTTGTAGGCAGTCCTGTAGGCAGGACTGCTTGTTGAATAACTTTTTGTCTGTTAAATACAGTGTGTTCATTCTGTCAGAATTAAATTTGTGGATCATTAGGTGAAAACTGAAAAAAAGTTGATTAAAATGTTTCATTGTGGATGTGACAGATGAGCTAAATCCATTAATGCTAAAAGCATGCCAGCGGCAAGGGTACCTTGTCTGTGCACTGAGCCCCGAAGTTACAGGTGTCTGTGTCACAAACCTGTCGTCTGGGCTGTCAATGTGGAGTAGATCCCAAGGCAGGATTGCCCCAAGTGCACACAAAACCTAATAGAGCCCCAATCCCGTGCATTTGGGATGATAAGGAATGTGAAACTTTTTTTTTGGAGACAGAGTCTCACTTTGTTGCCCTGGGTAGAGTGCCATGGCATCGCAGCTCACAGCAACCTCAAACTCAATGGGCTCAAGGGATTCTCTTGCCTCAGCCTCCTGAGTAGCTGGGACTACACATGCCAGCCACAAGGGCCAGCTATTTTTAGAGACAGTCCTGCTCTTCCTCAGGCTGATCTCAAACTCCTGAGCTCAGGCAATCCACCTGCGTGCCTCAGCTTCCCAGAGTGCGAGGATTACAGGAGTGAGCCACCTCACCCTGCCTAGCCTGAAACATTTTTATACACCTAAGTAAACGAAAGAGAGAACTGACAGAAAATACTAGAATCGATTTTAAATTTACATTAAGTGTTGATGCCCCAGAAGAGTAAGTTTAATTTGGGAGAATTGGAAAGTAGGATGTGCAACATCCTACTTTCAAGACCTGGAAAAAATGATTCTGTACTTTGTATGGAACCAGAAAAAAACCCATATAGCTAAGGCAGTTCTTAGTAATAAAAACAAAGCCAGGGGTATCACCATACCAGATTTTAGGCTGTATTACAAGGCCATAGTAGTCAAGACAGCATGGTACTGGCACAAAAATAGAGACATAGCTACTTGGAATCGTATAGAAAACCTGGAAATAAAACCAACAACTTACAGCTATCTAATATTCGATAAACCAAACAAGAGTGTTCACTGGGGGAAAGACTCCCTATTCAATAAATGGTGCTGGGAGAATTGAATGTCCGTATGTAAAAGACAGAAACTGGATGCGCACCTTTCTCCCCTCACAAAGATTGATTCGAGATGGATAAAGGATTTAAATTTAAGGCATGAGACAATAAAAATCCTCAAAGAAAGAATTGGAAAAACACTGGAAGATATTGGCCTGGGGAAAGACTTTATGAGGAAGACTGCCATGGCAATAGCAACA
>CAUYRH010014113.1:0-15465 GCA_963574655.1 Perodicticus potto
ATTTTGTGATGTGGGTCTTTCTCACTGGGGTTAGATGGTATCTCAGGGTGGTTTTGATTTGCATTTCTCTAATAATTAGGGATGATGAGCATTTTTTCATGTTTGTTAGCCATTCATCTATCTTCTTTAGAGAAGGTTCTAGTCTTGATAACTAGTATCTATAGAGAACTCAAATTAATCCACATGAAAAAAGCCAACCTAGACATATTTTTAATAAGGTATTCATTTATTATTTCTGTTTACTTTTGATAGATATAAACTAATATAAATACAAAAGACTATAAAAATTAAAAGGTACTAATGATATAAAGATACAAAGATATATACAATATATAAAAGAATATAAAGTAAAGATACATAAAATATAATAGTATGATATAAGGATAGATATAAAAAGAATGTGATAGATATACAGTATATTTTAATCCTACATAAACGAATTAGGGCAAATAGGAAAATTTTTTTGTGTACCAGAATTTTAAGTGTATATGCCCACTTTTAAGATGACGGTCAACGAGAGGTGGTTCTTTATTATTAACTGAAGCATCCAAACTATAAACCAAGAAATGCATAACTTCACAATATATAGTCTGTCTTATAACCATTTTTAGGAAGTGAACTGTGTTCCCCCAAAAATTCACATGGAAGCCCTAACTCTTAGACCCCCTAAGAACATGAAGGTATTTGAAGATAGGACTTTTAATGAAGAGGTAGTTAAATTAAAATGAAGGAATTAGGATAGGTCCTAATCCACTGAACTGATATAAGAAGAAGAGTTTAAGACATACAGAGAGATTGACGATTCATGGGTACATAGAAAAAAACAGGAAAAGAGGCAGCAAGAGGGCAGCCACCTGCAAACCAGCGTGGCCTCAGAGGAACCTGACCTTGACTTCCAGCCTCTAGACTCTGGGACAACACATTTCTGTTGTGTAAGCCACTCAGTCTGTGGTCCTTTAATTTGGCAACTCTAGCACACTAATATAATCATCCACAAAAAAAAAAAAAAAATTAGTCTGGCAAAGGGAAAATGACAAAAAGCAAGGTAAACAACAGGGAAAATGAAAGATAATTATTTTATCTCAGAAATTGATTATATGCCTTTCAACTCTTTTATATCATTGGTCTTTCAAAAGACAATGGGAATAATATGATAGAAATAGACAAAAGGAGCTTTCCTTAATTAGATAGTTTTTATGCCTATCTAATTGGTGTGTGCCTGTTGCTTAAGTTGAAAACAAATTCTCTTGCTTTCATAGTTTAATGAGGCAAGTTAGAAGTGCGGATGACTAAAAGAGTAACCCTACCAATGTTTCTGAGCATTGGTTGGGCTCATTTTTATCACCTGGAGGTGGGGTTGTATGTGGAGAACAAGCACAAATCCAGTGTCTAGTAAACATTATCAAGCTTTGCTGAACATTTTGTAAGACAGAATATACTCAATAAACAGTAAAGAAACCATACTGAATTGGCTAATATTTTATTGTATTATTAGATAAAATGGCATATATACATGCCATATACTTCAGAACTGTATTGTCCAATATAGAAGCCACTAGCCAGATGTATTTATTCAAATTTAAATAAATTTCAATAAATAAATCTCAATTTAAGTAAATTTTATTTTATTTACATTTAATTAAATTAAAGCTTCAGTTCCTCAGTCACCATAGCCATTTTTCAAATGAATAATAGCCACACTGGCCAGTGGCTACCATATTGAACAGCAAAGATATAGGACATTTCCACCATCCCAGAAAACTCTACAGATAGTACTGATTTATAATATAAAGTCTGGCCAATGGGATAGATATAGGAAACCTTACCCACCTCAGCATTTTAATTCCCTGTATAACTTGTAATTATTTTGTAGTTTTTTTGCTCTGTTTCAGGGAACACATAATTTCTCTTTGCTTTAGTTTAAAATAGTTTTAATTTATACAAAAAATGATATATCAGCAACTTCTGAATGAAAGCAAATATAGTCAGGAGGGGCTCCTCAACTTCATTTTGCCCCCGGAGAGATCAGCTCACGTAGTGTTAAAACTTGTTTCATTTGGCTGTATCCTGACTACTTACTCACTGCTGACATCTGCTTGTTTTGTGGGGGCATCAGAACTCAGGTGAGGAGTGTTTCAGGTGGTCTCAGGTCATTTTCCAGTGTGTTTGGGGAAACAGAGGCTGTGGCACACTGTAACGCAGCAACTGCCTGTCCAGCCCAGCATCTTGCCCCCCAACTGTGGCAAAGACCAAAGCATCAAAGAGAGGCACAGATTCCTCACAGCACACTTAATGGTGCAATCCTACACCCGGAAAATGTTTTCTCTGGCCCAGACTATTAATCAGCTTTGCCCTAAAGCATGAGAAAGGGTTATTAATTATACAGGGAACTGGGTTTTATAAGAATCACTTCAGCATGGAAAACAGAATGCGAACTGGCTTTAACGAATATATTTCTATGTCCCATCCTTAAAAGTGGAACATGTGAGATTTTATGCCATTTCTTATTTTAAGAAAGAAAAAAAATAGTGACCCCCTAATTAAGAATATTGTGGGCAGACTATATAGAGAGTTAGAAAGGAAATGTAATAGCTCGGAGTGGAAGGTATATACCTGTATATATACAGGGGGTCCATTATTCTCTGCCTTCTCTTTTAACTGCAAAATACATAAAAGGTGTGAGAGCTTTGAGGGCTTTTTTATTGTTTTGTTTTAAAGCTCAAGAATGGCTTTTGGAGATTTAACCCTCCTTACCCCTAAGAAAACTGCGAACCTTCCCGTCTGAGTTAGGAGGCAGGGTGAAAGGCAGAAAGAGAAAGATTGTTTTCTTTCCCTTTGCATGAACTACCCTCAAAGCTGGAGTGAGTGGCTGCCAGATGGGTGGACATTGACTTTTGTGGCCCACATTTAACACTAGACACTCAGGACTGTCAGGGGAGGGCGAGAGCAGCCATCCTATGAAGGGCAGGGCAAAATGTGGTTGATGTCAGCATATTCACAGAATCTGCAGAAAGGCTGGGCCAGGCCCGGCAAAAAGGGAGAAGTGGATAGATGTTGTCTTTGTCAAAGCTTCTATTTCAGGAGCTACCATAGCCTCTAATGCTGTCTCCTGGCTATGAAGGCCGGTCCCCACACTGTGCTTACTTTAGAGGAAGCCCTTTGGCCTGTGAGTTTCAGGTATTGAGATGTTATGCTGCCTCTGTTTTAATTAGCTGGCAAATTATTTAGCCTCCTTCAGTTTCCCCTATTTCTTCATCCTTAAGAAAATATATCCCACCAAGTTGCCATGATGAAAAATGAAATACTACAATAAAAACTCCCTTGAATGTTGACACATTGTAGGCTCCAACTTAGAGGTGACCCTGATGGTTGTTGTCTATGCTGGGTCGTGCCAAAAGGTCAGAGTCTCACCTACACCCAAGCCAAATACAGCTTTCTTGTCGTACCCATTTACTTAGGACTTCACTCTCAGCTCTCTGAGATGACAACTAGGGAGGAAAAAGATTATTATTTTTTTTTGTCAAAATATTAAATGTTTAGATTTTCCCATTTAGGCCTTTTCCTCTGTACTCTCAATGGAAAGGTCTGCTTTTTCCATACCAATTTATTTATTTTGTGCTTTTGTGATACAACATTCAGAAGGGGTCAAAAGCAGAGTAAATGGTGATGATTAGAAGTAAAAGGAAATACTTAGAAAGGCAGGAGTCACGAGACAGTCTTGGGAAGATTTTGAAGGCAAAGGTAAGGAATATCTGTGGATACAAAAGAAAGAGATCTGAGGGGAAAGGAGGACTTTAAAGAAATATTGCAGTAAATATGTACTTTGAAATGTAAGAAAAAAATCTTTCCATTTTGAACTTACTTGTCAGTTTGCCCAAGTGTGTGCTTTTCAGTACCCCCGCCACACTGATATAAAACACCACCGTCCTGTCTTTAGTGGGGTTGGCAACCCAGAAAATGCTCCTCACTACTGTGTGCCAATGTGTTTATTGGAAAATGTGCTTAGTGCTTGTTGAATGAAGACCTCTCACCTCACCTGTGGTTTCATATATTCCTATGGATGGAAGGCTTGAATGTCTAATGCTCTAGTGACTTTACTGGAAACTATTAATATTAATATTTAAGACCAGGAAAAATATAAAAGCAATTTTTGCCCAATCTGAGTCCTCATGGCATGCCTCAAGTATAACTGTGTGGCTAGCTTTCTATTCTTGTGTATTCCTTTGGGGAGATAGGAAGGCTTGGTCTGGACACTTTTAAATGTGGGGGATTTTATTAGGAGACATGAATAGCTTGAGTGCAAAGCTGCATGTTGCTAATGCTGCTGCTCTCAGGCTGGACTTAAAAATATAACCCTGTGTGAGAATACCCTTTCCCTCTCTTCCAGCACCGCTTGTGCACTTTTCAGGTTGCAGGCAGGGTGCAGACCTTGATGTTCCGGCTCGAGATCACACTGTTAGTCCTTCTAGTCATTTCAAACCACAGGACAATGATAAAGATGCGTTGTAAAATCCCAAGTGAGGTCATACTAAGATACCTAAAGGGCCTTACCCACTAAAAACACTGTGGTACTCCCCATATCCTGTGCAATTTAAAGCAAAAAGAATTTTTTAAAAAAGACTATGGTAGTTCAACAGAGTTCTGCCTTTAAAAATTGATTACTTTGACACTTCTAATTGAAATATCAAAAATATTTCTTCAAAAATAGTTTTGGGGTCTCTGTATTGGGCCCAAAACATTGGTTTAGGCTAGCCACTGGGTAATTTCTTGATGTTAGCTGACATGTGGTTTGAGAAAGTAGACGAAAGATAAAATCAATTTTGCTGAGACAAGGTACCAAGACTAGTAGAAATGTGTGAGATGGCACCCCAGATTTCAACGTGTAACAGCCAGTTAGAAGTCATGATAATTTCTAAACAAAACCAGATAATCTAGCCTGTTTGTTACAACATTTTCTCTCTCTCGGCACCAACTGATTTTCTTTTAATGCCACATTCCAAGCTTATTTCCCCTTATAAGTATTTTAGAAAGAATCCACCATGATGTTACAAAGAAATCTTAAAACCATTTATATTTTTCATTTTTCTTCAAGTTATATTCCCTGAGTCCAGAATATTGATAAAATGAAATAATCTGTACCAATGATGTCATTACTATGATAAAAGTAATAATATCACAAATAACACTTGCATTGTATTTTATAATTTACAAAAAAAATGTGACTTTTTTCATTTGGATCTCATACCAGTCATGAGGAGTAACAGGACAGTCCCATAGAAGAGTTAATGAGCAAATTTTCTTCACATTTTAACAGGGTCTTTTCTGGAGATAGAATTTCTTGACACCAGAGATCAAAGCACTGTTACTAGCTTATAATCAGGACTTTTTTCTTTTTTATAAGGAGTGACAGAGAGCCCTCATTGGCACTATAAAGAACACACTATAAAAGTGCAGCAATATTCCTTTTCATGGAGTCCTTATCCTTCAAGGCCAAGGGTAATTGTTACCTCCTTGTAAAGCCTGCTAGGGAGCATTGTTTACTTTATTCTTTTCCTGGATGCCAAAAGTATGCTATCAAAGCTTTTATGTTTGTATTCTCTTTAGATCATGGCTTCCTTCAGGATTATTTTATCCTTTTTTGTGTATGACCAGCATATAATACAATCATTATAGCATATAGTACATGCTCACTAAAGTTTTGTTTAAAGGCAAACATGAAACAAAGTGTATTGAGGAAGAGAAAGATAGGTGTACAGAGCAAGAAAGTTTACAAAGTAGAGTACCTTTGCTATAGTCAGTGATCAGGACTCCATTGCCAAGGCAAGTAGGCAAAGCAGCAAAGAGGCATGGGTTATGGCCAGTGATTCTCTTTTATACCACCTGAGTCAGGCCTATGTCGTGGTTCAGAGGTCACTTGGAGCCAGAGTCTTACTGTGCATGTGGATCTCCCAGGACCCTCCCTGAGACTTCACCTGGGGAGGAGGGCATACCCCGCCAATCTACCAGTCAGAATCTAGTGCATAGACAGTGAAAGGATGTAGAAGAATTTATTTCTTGCCTAGTAAGAGGTACAACAGGCCACCTGACTTAAAGTGACCTAGAATAGACTTAAGACTAATTATCATGCTGTAAATGGTTATCAGCTGATCCATGAAATAAATGAGTAAAGGAATAATAAATGACTGGGATCAAGTATATGATTTGAAGATAGTTCACCAAATCAAGATTTCTAAATTTAGCAAAGCTGTTATATGCTGGAGAATGAGGAAGAGCTTTCAGAATTTTAACTCAGAATCCCTTTAGTCAACATCAAGTGTGGAAGCTGCAGCTTTTGAAATGCTTCAAAATATGAGCAACAGTCTTAGGAGATTTCAGGTATGCCAAAAGTGATTAGAATAATAGTAGTGTCTAATAGTCCTTGGGAGGTCACCTTACCATCCTATCCTCCTAAACCAAGAAATAAATTCATAAGAAATTGAATGCATTCTAGTTAATTTTAAGGGCTTGCAAAAGTTCTCTAAGGCAGTAGTAGCTTGTAAGCAAGGCTTCTGGCAACATTCTACTGATTTCTGAAGCGTTCAATTCTGAAAAAAAGAACACAAATGTGAAATGCATCTTCTCATGCCAGCTGCTGAAACATAGCAGTTATCGTTAGTGCCGATAAGCTGCGTGTCAGCACTCCTACTCCACGTTATAGGAAAGCTGCAGATTTTACTTATTAACACAAGAGCTAGTAGAAGGTTTCAACAGCGACATTTTAGACAGACCTTCTGAAACTCTAAACACGTAATCAGCAGAGTTCTTTGGGGAAAGCCAGTTGAAGTTCATACTTCACACCTTGGTACGTTAATAACATTAATTTCACTCAGCCTTTGTAATCAAAGAGTCCCACCCACAGACATTTATTTGAAGGTGTCTGAGGGCCCACACAAGTAGGAAGGTAATAATACTTCTTCTAAAGACGACTGCTCCATGGAGAAGGTGGAGATTAGGAAGAGTATTAATTATACATGAAATGTTAATAACTGGATATCGTTTCTGAACCTTTGCAAGTATTTAGATTTAAAAAGATAAAATTGCTAAAAAAAAATTTAGAAGAATAAGAGCAGTTTCAATGAAAAACGGGCAATTTTCTTTTTTGTTGTTGATGTTACTGCCTTGTTCCCTTAGTGATTCTTCTCTGTGTGCCTGGAAAACTGAAGGAAACCATTATTATGCAAAGCACTCGGGCACAGAATGGCATTAGGATCTCATATGGTAGGAGATTTCTTTAAAATAAGAAGAAAGAAAAATGAAGCATTCAGTGTTTGGAATTTTCAGTAACAATTCATTGCCGTGCTTGCCAATATTATCCTGCAGCTGGGTATATGCTCCTGCTATCCTATGAAAGGAAAAATTAAAAATTCATATGGTTTCGTATTAAGACAATAATTTCAAGTTAGGGAGTAATAGAATAATATAATAAATTTTAGCATTTCTCTCTTCACCAAGATCAGATAATATTATCCACAGACACTGGGGGATGTAGGTAGAAAACATCAAATGCATGTCTTTAAAAATTATTATGAGATAATATGAGTGAAAGTTAGAAAAGTAAGCACTGCAAGGTTTTAAATTTAATATTAAACAAATGATGATGATGTTCCATTAACAAAATAATGAACCTATTGAGGATTACAGCTCTATAATATTTGCAATATCCCTCTGTAGGTTCTCTCTTGGTCTAAGTGAGAGTTGGTACTTAACATGGAAAGAAAATAAATCTCATATATTTCAAATTTAGAGTCTAGGCTATCCTCTGTCTCAAGAGGGATTCCTGGAGGGCTATTGGTTAGGATTGCTCTTCCCCCTTTTACCTTCTTTGCCAACACAAAGCTATTCCTGCTTCAGTCATTTCTATCTTCTTTGTAAGACTGATCATCAATCTGGAAAAGGCAGAGAAAATGAAGGAATTGAGCTGCTTCACATGTATTCAAGTTTCCAATTCCCAAAAATCATATTTCATGCTAATCAGAGAATACAAACTGTTTGATGTTATTCCAGTAACATTTATAGTAATATTGAAGAAAAGAATAGAATAGTTATCAGAAGTCTGGAGAAAGAAAAAGACTGTCTTGATAGTTCTTAAAAAACATTTTATTATTGATAATTTCAAAAAATAGAATAATATAAAATTCCCTTGAACCTATTACACGGCTTCAATAATTATCAACTCTTGAGGTACTGTATACCCCGTTGCCTAAAGAGATTCCTTTTCTTCCATCTATAGATTTTTGAAGCAAATTCCAGATACTGTATGTTTTATCTTTCCATATTTCAGGATATAATTATGAAAGAACTCAGTTCTATAAAAGAACAGCAACTTTTACATTATCCGATATTCAGTAATCATGCACACTATCCATTTTTCTCATAAGTGCTATAAATATATTTATTTTTCAATTGTTTGAATTAGGATACAAATATGGAAATTAATTTTTTAATTTTCTTTAAATCTTTAGTTTCTTTCTCTAGCTTCTTTTCTCTTTCTCCTTTTTCCTTATCTTTTCTATTGTTATTGAAAAAAAAGCAAGTTTTTTTTATGTCTTTGAATAGGTTTCTCTGTCCTTGATATATCCTGGACATTGGTAGTTAGATCTAGATTTATGATCAGATTTCGGTTCAAATATTTTTTTCCAAGACTATTTTATAGACAGTGGTATGTTCTACTAGGAGGAAGAAAAATAGGTTTGCTTTTCTCTCTTTTTGTGATATTAGCAGACATTGATGAGCAATGCTTAGAACAGGTAATTTATAAGGAGACCATGATGTTGAAATTCTAATTCTGTCCTTCATTTTCCATTTATTAGCTGAAATACGTTTAGACAGTGAACTTGCTCAGACATGCTATTAGACCACCCAAGGGTACATTAATACAGGAAGGGAAGGACAAATGTTTAATTCTTTCTACTTACCTTTAAAATGATAAGGTATATTCTGGCATATACTGATAACGACGCATCAGGTCTTTCTTTTGGTATTACAGTAAACTTATGGACGTAAACTTGTTCAATATGTTTTCATATATTATATCTATTATTTTCATTGATAATCAAATTAAGACATTTTAGCCAGTAAGAACTACTTTAATTCGGCTCCTAATATCT
Organism: Perodicticus potto; assembly: GCA_963574655.1. NCBI lineage: Eukaryota > Metazoa > Chordata > Mammalia > Primates > Lorisidae > Perodicticus > Perodicticus potto. The sequence goes on from CAUYRH010014113.1 coordinate 9,147, forward strand.
TTTGAAACTACTAGAATGATTTTGGATATATTCATGACATCTTATCTTAAAAGATACTTCAAGAACCTTATCTGTTGCCTTTCCCAAACCTGGGCGTTCTTTTTTCTAAGGATCTCTGGAAATGGCACTTGGAGACCACAGCCTGGGTTCTAGGTTTTAGTTGTATGCATTTGTTTAGAGAAGCTCTGTTCAAGTTGAGATGACCTAGAGTTTGGTATCCCTCTGAAAGGAGTGTGTCGGAATCTTTGGTGATACTTGGGAAATTTTCATTTATAATATCCTCCCGTAGAGCTTCTTTTCTTTCAGGGGCATCCTTCTTCCCCTTCAGGGATTCCTTTGATTCATACATTTCAATGCTTCATGAAGTCCCATAAGTCTATGGGCAAACATTCTGCTTTCTCTTTTTTTCTGCCTCTTTAACTGTCTGTATTAGCTCAAGAGCTTTATCCTCTAGCTCTGAAATTCTTTCTTGTCCATGGTATAATCTATTATTAATACCTTCTACTGAATCTTTAAGTTCCCTGATTGACTGCTTCAATTCCTAAAGCTCTGCTATATCCTTTCTATATTCTTCATATCTTTCATCCCTTATTTGGTTCTGTTTTTGGATTTCCTTTTTGTTGTTTTCTACTTTCTCAGCAATTTCCTTCATTGTTTTTACCATAACATTCTAAATTCCCTTTCTGTTATTTCCATCATTTCTTTATAGGTGGAATCCTCTGTAGTAGCTATCTCATGATTCTTTGGGTGGGGTGGGGTGGGGTTTCTCTGTCTTGGTTTTTCATATTGCCAGGATTTTTCTGCTATTTTTTCTTCATGAGTGTTTTCTTCTTGTCCTCTTTCTTCCCTTACTTTTTCCTTTCACTTCCTGCTTCTCCTTAAATTACCTTGTCTCAGTGCTTAGGTGTTGAAGTGTCCTTTTGGTATAGGACCAAAAGGCAGAGAAGAGTGAAGAGCAAGAAGGAATAAAATATAGAAAAAGAGAAAAGAAATGGGGGCGGGTAAAAGGAAAGATTGGCCAAAAGAAGAGAGGAACAGAGAGAAAGAAATAGGAGTAATAGTGGTGTTCAACAGGGTGCTTTGATGCACACCCATAATTCCCAGCCTCTGGGGCCCCAGAATGGGTGTGTCTTTTGAGGTTGGAAGCTCCTTACTATCCTGAGCAAAAAAAAAAGACTCCACCTCTACCAAATAGATAAGGAAAAAACCAGCAGTATGTAGCAGTGGGGACTTACCAATAGTATCCTTTCAAAGGCCAAAGCTAGAAGGACCCTCTAGACCAGGGGATCAGGGTCACCTTGAATGAGGCCAATGCTGTGGCACCCCAGCCCAGGCCTCAGAGTGAGGCTTTATCCCATAAATGGAATACAGATTGACAAAGAACAAAACATATCAGAAAAAGATAAAATAATAATAATAAAAATACATAAAAAATTGAAGATAAAATTATATAAGATAAAAGGGGTATATCTTGTTATTTAAGAAATTTATGTGGGAAAGATAAAGTAGAAAAATATTTATGAAAAGAGAGAAAAAAGGAGAGAAATAGAAAGAGAAGAAAGAATAAAAGTCGTAGAAAAACCATAGCAAAAATGGAGCCCTAATTATTGAAGAAAGTAAAAATGGAAAAATAAAAATACAGAAAAACAAACAAAAAACCTTAAGGAGAAAATTGGAAAAAGAAAAGAATAACAGGAGCAGCGAAACTGTAGCAAAAATGGAGCCCTTACTATTGAAGAAAGAAACAATGAAAAATTATAAATACAAAAAAACGAAAACTTTTCAGAAAAAATTTTTAAAAAGGAAAAAATAATATTGCCATATATTGTCTGACACAGCAATCTCTACATTAATATCTCTCTAGACGTTTTTGTTCACTGAAGCTTATTTTCTAGAAGATTCTTCAGGAAAGATTTAAGAATGGTTGCCATGGACCTGCATGTTAACAATTTTTTGATGACTGGATGTACAATCTTCATCTCACACTTTTCTTTTGGTGTCTTAAAAATATTTCTTCATCACCTTCTGGCATTGCTGGCGTTCAATAGCCATGTCATTGAAAAGTCTAACTGAAATCTAAATTCCTTTCTTGCTTGAATGCCCAAACACATTTTTTTTCTTTAAAATCCAGTGCTTGTTCAGATTGTATATAAAACCAGCACATTGCACCCCATGATTGCATTAATGTACATAGCTATGATTTAATAATAAAAAAAATCCAGTGCTTGGTAAGTTCTCTCCTAATGTGCACAACGTAAGAGTATACAGCACAGTTTCTGGGTGAAGAACTCAACTACAACTTGAATTTTACCCAACAAACACAAACAATGCAACTTAATCATTTGTACCTTTGTATTAATGTGAAATAAAAAAATCTGTGCTTAAATATTTTTTGATATATATATATATTTTATTATTACTATAACAAAATAACACCAACTTAATGACTTAGAACAAGACATACTTAGTATCTTATAGTCTTCTAGGTCAGATGTCCAAAGTGGGTCTCACTGGGATAAATCAGCAGATATATATTCTTTTCTGCAACTGTAGGGAAGACTTTGTTTCTTTGTCTTTTTCAGCTTCTAGAGGCTGTCCACATTCCTTAGCTCATGCACCTGTTATAGTTACACCATCTTCAAAGCTAGCATTACTGTATTGCTCACTGATCCTTCTTCAGTGGTCACATTTCCCTGACTGCATCCAGGAAAGGTTCTACTTTACAGATTCATGTGATTAGATTCATTTCACCCACATGATATAAGATAATCTCTTTATTTCAAGGTCCTTAACCTTAATCCTAATAGGAGAGTCCCTTTACCATGCAAAGTAGCATAGTCACTTTCCAGGGATTGGGTACAAACATCTTTTGATAGGAACATTATTCAGCCTACTACTATAGTATTGTTTGTTCTGGGTCCATTTTCCAGGAACATAGTAGCTCTTTGCAATATGAAGTTTCAAATTTTTATCTTATGTTTGGAACATTTTCTTGAATTACAGATTTTTGCTGTGGTTATTATTTCATTGCATTGCTTTACTTCTTCAGACACATCTATTCTATTGTAACTATTTATTTGGCACATGAACTTTATGGCCACCCTGAATATGTTGAAGCTTCTTTACTAGCTTTAATTTGTCAATTTTTTTTCTAATACTTCTTCTCTCTCTCTCTTTTTTTTTTTTTTGTAGAGACAGAGTCTCACTTTATCGCCCTTGGTAGAGTGCTGTGGTGTCACACAGCTCACAGCAACCTCCAACTCCTGGGGTTAGGTGATTCTCTTGCCTCAGCCTCCCGAGTAGCTGGGACTACAGGCACCCAACAGAATGCCGGGCTATTTTTTTGTTGCTTTGGCTGACGCTGGGTTTGAACCTGCTACCCTTGGTAGCTGGCGCCCTGCCCACTGAGCCACAGGTGCTGCCCTACTTCTCCTTTTTTAATTTCCTTTTTATTTTTCTATTTATACCTTTTATTTGCTCTTGCAGTTTAGTCTTTATTTCTGAATTTTTGTTTTTTTACTTAAAATTCTTTTCTGGGTTCTATCCCCATATTTACTTATTCATAATAGACTTTATTTTTGCATAGTTTTAAATTAACAGAAAAATTGAGTTGATGGAACAGTTACCATATGTTTTCTGCCCCAACACAATTTTTCCTTTTGTTAACATTATGTATTGGTGTGATACATATTATTACATATCTATTATAACTAATACCGCATATTACATATCTATTATAACTAATGAATCAATATTAATACATTATGAATAACTAATATAATTTACATTAAGGCTTATTCTGTGTTATATAGTTCAAGTTTTAATAAATGTATAGCAACATGTATTCTCCATCACATAAGAGAGTTTAGTTGACCTAACAATCCCTTGTACTTTATTCATCTCTTGTCTCCTTCCTCCAGCCCTTGGAAACTACTGATTTCTTTTACTTTATCTATAGTTTTGAGTTTTCCAGCATGTTGTTTAGTTGGAATATATAGCCCTTGTCAGATGACTTTGTTCATCTACTAAGAGTTCTCAATGTGCTATCATGGCTTAGTAGTGCAGTTCTTTTTACTGATGAATAATATTCCACTGTATAGATGTACCACAGTTTGTACATCCATTTATTATTTGGGGGACCTCTTGGTCACTTTTAGTTTTTGGAAATTAGGAATAAACGTGTTATAAACATTTATGTGCAGGCTTTTGTGTGGAGATCTTCTACAACTCAGTTGAGTAAATGCCTAGGACTGCAATCATATATTGTATAGTAAGAACATGTTGGGTGGTGCCTGTGGCTCAGTGAGTAGGGCGCTGGCCCCATATACCAAGGGTGGCAGGTTCAATCCTGGCCCTGGCCGAAATGCAACAACAACAAAAAATAGCTGGGCATTGTGGTGGGAGCCTGTAGTCCCATTTACTTGGGAGGCTGAGACAAGAGAATCGCCTAAGCCCAGGAGCTAGAGGTTGCTGTGAGCCATGAAGCCATGTCACTCTACCAAGGGCAACAAAGTGAGACTCTGTCTCTAAAAACAAACAAAAAAATCATATATGGTATAGTAAGAGCATTTTGCGTGTTTACCTTTCTAAGATACTGTCAAATAATATTCCAAGGGTTTGGTACTATTCTGTATTCCTAACAGCAATGAAAGGATTTCCTGTTGCTTTTCACCATCACTGGTCCTCATTTTTTTTTCTTTTTATTATTTTAGCCATTCTCATAGGTGTGTAGTAATACCTTATTGTTGTTTTAATATGCACTTCTCCAATAGTGTATGATGTTAAGGCTCTTTTCTTATGCATATTTGCCAGCTATACATCTTTGGTGAAAAACCTAATTCTTTCCTGTTTTCTTTTTTTTAATTGTTTTTATTAATAAATCATAGCTGTGTACATTAGTGCAATCAAGGGGTACAATGTGCAGGTTTCATACATAATCTGAACTATTTTCATCAAACTGATTAACATAGCCTTCATGGCTTTTTTTAAGTTATTGTATGAAGACATTTGTATTCTGCATTTAGTAAGGTTCGCCTGTACCCTTCTAAGATGCACCGTAGGTGTGACACCATCAAATACCCTCCCACCACCCCAAACTCACCCCTCCCCCCCCCTTGCTCCTTTCCCCATATTCTTGTGCTATAGTTGGGTTATGGCCTTCATTTGAAAGCTATAAATTAGTTTCATAGTAGGGCTGAGTACATTGGATACTTTTCCTTCCATTCTTGAGATACTTTGCTAAGAAGAATATGTTCCAGCTCCGTACATGTAAACACAAAAGAGCTAAAATCCTTTGTTTAAGGCTGCGTAGTATTCCATGGTATACATGTGCCACAATTTATTAATCCATTCATGGGTCGATGGGCACTTGGGCTTCTTCCATGACTTAGCAATTATGAATTGGGCTGCAATACATTCTTGTACAGATGTCTTTGTTATAATGTGATTTCTGGTCCTCTGGGTATATACCTAGTAAAGGAATTATAGGATTGAATGGCAGGTCTAATTTTAGATCTCTAAGTATTCTCCAAACACCCTTCCAAAAGGAACGTATTAGTGTGCATTCCCACCAGCAATGTAGAAGTGTTTCCTTTTCTCCACATCCATGCCAACATCTCTGGTTTTGGGATTTTGTTATGTGGGCTAATCTTACTGTAGTTAGGTGATATCTCAAAGTAGTTTTGATTTGCAGTTCTCTGATGATTAAGGATGGTGAGCATTTTTTCATATGTCTGTAGGCCATGCACCTGTCTTCTTTAGAGAAGTTTCTCTTCAAGTGCTTTGCCCATCCTGAGATGGGATCACTTATTCTTTTCTTGCTAATACATTTGAGTTCTCTGTGGATTCTGGTTATTAAAACTTTGTCGGAAGCATAACCTGAAAATATTTTCTCCCATTCTGAGGGCTGTCTGCATGCTATACTTACCATGTTCTTGGCTGTACAGAAGCTTTTTAGTTTTATCGGGTCCCAGTAGTATATCTTTGATACTGCTTCAATTGCCTGGGGAGTCCTCCTCATAAAATATGCACCCAAGCCAATTCCTTCAAGAGTTTTCTCTGAACTTTCTTCTAGAATTTTTATAGTTTCATGTCTTAAGTTTAAATCTTTAATCCAGTGAGACTCTACCTTAGTTAATGGTGAGAGGTGTGGGTTTAGTTTTAGTCTTCTACAGTTCACCCAGCACCATTTGTTAAATATGGAATCTTTTCCCCACTGGATGTTTTTCATTGGCTTGTCAAAGATCAAGTAATGGTAGGTAGCTGGATTCATCTCTTGGTTCTCTATTCTGTTCCAAACGTCTATCTCTCTGTTTTTGTG
>CAUYRH010014114.1:0-10000 GCA_963574655.1 Perodicticus potto
GGAGAGAGGGGCAGAGAGAGAAAAGAGCTTCCTTCCTTCCTTCTTTCCCTCCCTCCTCTCCCCTCCTCTCCCTATTTACTTGAGCTATTTGCGTGCAGTTTATTTTAGTTGCAGCAAAGCAAGTCCCCATCTCGCTCAGGACTTCCAAGTCCGTAAAGCCACATGCCAGGCTCCCTTGGTCGTGGGTTATATTTCCAGAATGAGTTGTCGGAAGAAGGTAGAGGGTGGTGGTGACAGGTGCTTCATCAAGCTCAGAGTAATAATTCTCTCAGAGCCCAGCACGGTGGCTCACACCTGTAATCCAACACTTGGAGGCTGAGGCAGGTAGATTGTCTGAGCTCAGGATTTAGAGACCAGCCTGAGCCAGAGCCTGTAGCCCCAATTACTTGGGAGGCTGAGGCAAGAGGATGGGTTGAGTCCAAGACTCTGAGGTTGCTGAGAGCTATGACGCCGCAACACTCTACCCAGGGTGACAAACTGAGACTCTGTCTCAAAAAAAAAAATTCTTTCAGATCTAAGTATGTTGTTAACCATTAGCCAATTCTCTTAATTATTAAAGTGGTTTGCAACTTAATGAATGTGGATTTTGAGCAAGTTATTATTATTATTTTTTAATTAAATCATAGCTGTGTACATTAATGCTATCATGGGGTACACTGTGCTGGTTTTATATACAATTTGAAATATTTCCATCGAACTGGTTAACAAAGCCTTCATGGCATTTTCTTAGTTATTGTGTTAAGACATTTATATTCTACATTTGAGCAAGTTATTTTTGAATTGTTGAGGCTCAACTTAAAAGTCAGAGCAGCAGATATGGACTAAGGAGCATAGCTTGATTTCTTTAAGAATTTGTATAGTCATTCATTCAATCAATTCATCAATCAATTGATATTTACTTAGTTTTGATGATGCAGCAAATTCTGCTAGGCACTAGGATAGAGTAGGGGGTGAGAGACAAGGCTTCTGCCCTCACAGGGTTTGTACGACAGTAAACTCCTTGGTATCCGGAGCTCAAGCATCGGGCCAAGACCCTACCAGCCAAAAAAAAAAATCAGAGTTTAAATTTGGTGTGCTGCCGGTTGGTGAGTCAGTGCTTCTGCAGCTCTTATATGTTCTCAGCAACAGTGTTTTAAGTGTTACCTGTGTTACTTGAAGTCAAAAAATATGGTAGTGAAGTTGGAAAGTGAATTGACTGTTCTTTAACTAAAATTGTACCCTATATTTACAAAGCTGTTTTATTATACAGTAACACTGTTTCAGTCTTGATTTTCTTATAGTAAGTGTATTTCAATATTAATATCAAGTTGATACAGAGTTTGTGATATAGTGTGAGGTATGGTATTAGCCTATTTTAAATAGTAACTCATGAGCATCTGGAAACTACATTTATCCAGAATCTACTGGTCCCCATTGGTGCCAGATAAACAGGGAGATCACTGTGAAAGGGAGAATGTGGTCAATTAGATAAGATATTATTGAAAACCTTGGAAAGGGGGGAGAGGTACAAGGAAGTCTGGGATCACCTAGCAGCAGATATTTCTTGCTTGAAGGATTTTAGGAAAAGTTTCCACCATGTGTCCTGAGAGACCTGAATGACAGTTAAAAGTTGCCCCAAAATAGAGGGGGCAGGAGGGGAAGAGTAATCTAGAAAAGGGAACAACAGGTGCTGAGACCTGGTGGTGAAAGAGAGAATGGAAAACGCCAGATACTGAAAGTTGGTAAAATTGGAAGGGATGGGAGACCCAGGAACAAGAGGTTGGAATGAACAACTGCGATGTGTGCTTTGAGTTTGCTTCTGAAGCCCTGTAGACAGGCAGTCTGCCCTGCTCTGGGGGGTGTGCGGGAAACAAGGTGGGGAGAGGGAGCTGGGCACTTTGTGGTCGTTCCTGTCAGCGCACCTGTGACCATCCCTTCCCTGTCCCCCAGTCCTTTCCTAGTGATCCTATCGAGGCAAGGTGCCATATGGACCCTTTCTTAGGGAGGTGCTGCTGCCCCCAGCCCTTGTTGACTGTTTGGATAAGCATGAGTTAGTCATGGGTGTCCAGGGGAGGATTTATTAAATGGGTCAAGCAATAGTGGAGGTGTTGGGAGGCGGCTGGCCCAAGATGAGGAGATAAGAAGCTGCTTACTAAGAAGGGATACAACTAAACTAAAGCAGGGGTGTTGGTTGGGTTGTTAGGATTTCTGTGAGTATTAAATAAAATATATGTATGACCAAATTCAACGAGTCAAAAACTAATTTGCTAAAGCAAGGAACCAGACAGAACAAGCAAAAAAATTGAAGCTTGGAAGAACTCCTTGTCAAACAATTTTAGGCAATGTGGCAGCTGAACCTAATTTCTTTTCCCAGTTGCAGAGAATTAATGATGCATTGTGTCTGGTAACACTTCCTACCTGGTCTCTACTAAAAGAATAGAAAAAGTAGGGCAGTGCCTGTGGCTCAAGAAATGGGGTGCTGGCCCCATATACTGGGGGTGGTGGGTTCAAACCCAGCCCTGGCCAGAAAAAAAAAAAAAAAAGAATAGAAAAAGTAGTGGGGCATCCTGGTGGGGCCTACAGTCCCAGCTACTCAGAGGCTGAGGCAGGAGGATCACCTGAGCCCAGGAGTTTGATGCCACAGCACTCTAGTCTGGGCAGTAGAGTGAAACTGTCTCAATAAAAAGAGAAGAAGGGGGCGGAGCATGATGGTGGACGGAAGGACATTTAGCTCAGCTCTCCTGAAACAACAGGTGACAGTGTGTGGGCTAGATCATTCCCAACCTGGAACATTGGTGTGGAGTGGCAGTTTGGGGTGTGCAGAGAGGTGGCAGATTGCTGGACTTGGAGTGTAATCTGGAGCTGCGCAGACTGCCAGGAAAAATTCTACCCCAGGCTGCAGTGGCTGTGGGTGGCAGTGGCGGCATCCAGACCCACCATGGAGGATTGCAGTTCCCAGTTTGTGGGGAAACTAGGTATTGTGTGGAAAAATTGGTGAAGTGTGGACTCCCAAGCGGAATTAGGCGGCCAAAGTGGGGTGTCCATCTGGTGTGGCACCACTGCAGTTAGGTGGTGGGAGAGACACTCAGGAAAGATCTCGGATAGGAAGAGGCCATTGTTTTGGTATTTGGGAGATGGTTGTCGCCTCAGGTACCTTTCCATACAGGCCAGGCTGGGTGATTTGAGTCTCACCCCCAGACAGTCATCCTACACTGGGAACTGGCCCAGGATATCCCACACTTCATGGGAACTGTTGCAGTGAGAATTTGAGAAACCTGCCTGTGAAGATTTTTTGAGATGGGTGGAATCAGCAGTTCGGCAGGGTCTAGGTGCCAAGCAGGTAATCAGGTAACATCAAGAACAATTTAAGCCAGGAGACAGGTATGAGCCTGGGAACCACTCATGGCGCCACCTGGTGTCCAGAAAGTATATTACAACATAAATATATTCCTACTAGAGTTGATTGATCCCTATGGCTGGCATATATACTGTCGTATGTTTTTATATATATATAAAAATAATTTTGTTGCCTTTTTTCTCTCTTGGCTCATTCTTTTTGCATTTTCTTCCTTTTTTATTTCCTATATGAGTTATTGTAAAAAACAATTTTTTTTTTAAACAGAGTCTGACTATGTTGCCCTCAGTAAAGTGCTGTGGCATTGCAGCTCATGGCAACCTCTAACTCTCTTGGGCTGAGTGGTTTCCTTGCCTCAGCCTCCCAGGTGGCTGGGGCTGCAGGTGTCCACCACGGTACCCAGCTGTTTTTTTGGTTGTGGTTGTCAATGTTGTTTGCTTGGCCCTGGATCGTCTTGGAGCCCTCCAGCTCTGGTGTGTGTGGCTGGTGCCCTGGCCAATGGGCTATGGGCACTGAGCCCTCCCTTCCTCTTATGGTTGCTGAGATTGCTTACATCAGGCTATTAGAGTTTTTTTCTGTTTTTGTTTTTGATTGTGTGTCTGTTTTTTTGTTTGTTTTGTTTCAATGTGACTTGTGCTCTGCTAATACCTTGGGTTGGCTATTTTCCCTCATTCAACAAGAGCAAAGGGGGGTGAGGGATGATAGCCAATTGAAGCCTGCTTTCCACAGAAGCTCCTGTCCAGATGGAGAGATAACAGCCAGAAAGAACCCAACGAAGCTGAAGGGTGGGAATCAAGCTGAGAGAAGAGATAGCTAATTGTGCATCTTCTTTGCTGAGGCAAGCTGCAACTCCAAGGAAACAAATTTCAGGGGCAGAACCTACCCCAAAGAGGACTCGTGTCCATCCTCCTCCCCAAGAGAGTTGCTTGCTTGCTTGCTGTGAGATCTCTACTAGTGAGCAGTGAGCTGAAGTCCTCTTTCTCTCACCCCATGGGAGCAAGTTGCTGGAAGCTGGAACTCCTTCTCCAGAGATTCTCAGCTGTGAGCCTGGGCATTCACTTGTCTGGCATGAAGTTTGAACAAATATTTTCCCTGCCACTTTAAACTCCCAGTCCACCCTTCCCCCTGGCCTGGCGGTCTAGAAGCCCAACCCCTGCAGAAACCAGAACATTTGCGGTTCGTTGTTAAGACTGGGCATTGCATGGTCTGAGGTAGCACAGCTATGCTGTACCTGTGAACCTGGTAACAGTGCAGAAAGGCATGGGGGGAAGGTGGCTGGCTTGGCTCTGAGAAAGAGCAACTCAGCAGCGGGCAAAGGTTTGGGTCATCATACAACGGGTGGAGGCTTGGGAACTGCTGAAGCATGGGAACCTGAGTGGAGACACCTCCCATCTAGCAGCAGCATTAATAGAGTGATCCCTCTGGGGTCAAATTTCAGAGAGACACCTCCCAACTTCCATGGACTGCCACAGGAGCAGAGCTGCTGGGGCAGTGGCACGGCCTCTGAGGGCAAAAAACATTTGCTTTGTTAACCTCTGGTTTGGAAAGAGCTCAGGTGGAACATTCCCCAGTTTCCACTGAGCACCTGAGGTAGTCAGACTTCGACTCCCCAAGCCAGCTGGTGGCAGAGTTTGGTCACTTGGGCAATGAGGCATTGACTTCCCTCTGACTCTAGCAGGCCCAAATCCCTGGCGCATTTGCTCATTGGAGGGAACTGGGGCACAGCCATGTGGGGCTACCAGTGCCTGGGTGTGACAGAGGTACAAGGTGGGGAAAGAGGCACCAGCCCCCCTGGACTATTGTGCTGGGCAGGCCTTTCTGACTCCACAGAGCACAGGAGTGAGTCACACTTGAGCTGCCAGTGGACCCCCACTGCATAGATGCTAAAGACCTTTTGAACTCTCCCAACTGATCAGTGTTTGTGTTGACAGAACTCTTGACCTGGACCAATCACCCGGGGACCCACCAAGGTTGTATACTGGCTGTGTTGTTGTGGGAGGGTGGGATTCTGCAAGCATCCAGATGTAAGAAAATCATAACCTACAAGGGGAAGAATATTAGAATGACTGCAGATCTTTCTGCTGAAACATTTCAAGCCAGAGGAGGATGGTCATCGACCTTCAGTCTCCTAAAACAAAACAACTTTCAGGCCCGGATCCTGTATCCAGCTAAATTGAGCTTCATTTATGATGGAGAAGTTAAATACCTTAATGACATACACATGTGGAAAAAATTGCCATAACCAAACCAGCTCTTCAGGATATCCTCAGACCCATCCTCCATAATGACCAGCACGATGCTCTACCACCAAAGTAAGCTCACTCTGAAATTCTTGACCAAAATCCAATTTCCACAGTAGTGATAAGATTCAAAATGTCCACTGGACTTTCAAAAAACATGACACCCAAAATACTGGCAGGCTTATCAATACTGTCAATTAATGTGAACGGCTTAAACTTTCCTTTTAAGGGGCACAGGTTGGCTGACTGTATACAAAATCTCAGGCCACATACCTGCTGCATACAAGAATCTTATCTTACATTAAAGGATAAATATAGCTGGTGAAGGGATGGACATCTGTAATCCAGGCAAATGGAAATCAGAAAAAAGCAGGGGTGGCAATTTTATTTGCAGATACACTAGGCTTTAAACCAACAAATGTAAGGAAAGGCAAGGATGGTCACTTCATATTTGTTAAGGGAAACACTTAACATGATGAGATGTCAATTATTAATATTTATGCACCCAAACAGAATGCTCTTCAGTTTATACGGGAGACCCTAACAGACATGAGCAATTTAATATCTTCCAGCACCATAATAGTTGGAGATTTTAATACTCCTTTGGCAGTGTTGGATAGATCCTCCAAGAAGAAACTAAGCAAAGAAATTTTGGGCTTAAACTTCATCATATAACAATTGAATCTAACAGACATCTACAGAACATTTCATCCTAACAAAACTGAATAGACATTGATCTCATTAGTTCATGGAACATCCTCCAAAATTGATCACATCTTAGGTCACAAGTCTAACCTCAGAAAATTTAAAAGTAAAGAAATTATTCCTTGTATTTTTTCAGGTCATCACACAATAAAAGTTGAACTCACCAATAACAGGAATTTGCATACTCATACAAAGACATGGAAACTAAATAACCTTATGCTGAATGATAGCTGGGTCATAGATTAGATTAAGAAGGAAATTACCAAATTTTTGGAACAAAACAATAATGAAGACACGAATTATCAGAACCTGTGGGATACTGCAAAGGCAGTCCTAAGAGGGAAATTTATAGCATTGCAAGCCTTAAGAGAACAGAAAGAGAGGAAGTTGATAATTTAATGGAACATCTTAAGCAACTGGGAAAGGAAGAACATTCCAACCACAAACCCAGCAGAAGAAAAGAAATAACTAAAAATTAGAGCAGAATTAAATGACATTGAAAATGAAAGAATTATTCAAAAGATCAATAAATCAAAAAGTTGGTTTTTTGAAAAATTCAACAAAATTGATAAACCTTTGGCCAACCTAACCAAAAATAGAGAATTAAAGTCACTAATATCATCAATCAGAAACAACAAAGGTGAAATAACAGCAGACACCTCAGAAATTAAAAAATCCTAATGAATACTACACAAACTTTGTTCTCAGAAATATGAAAATCTAAAGGAAATTGACCAATACTTGGAAGCACACCAACTTCCTAGACTTAATCAGAAAGAATTGGAAATTCTGAACAGACCTATATCAAGTATAGAAATAGAATCAACTATATGAAATCTCTCTAAAAGGAAGTATCCAGGACCATATGAATTCTACCAAATCTTTTTTTTAATTAAATCATAGCTGTGCACATTAATGCAGTCATGGGGTTCAATGTGCAGGTTTTATATACAATTTGAAGTATTTTCATCAAACTGGTTAACATAGCCTTCATGGCATTTTCTTAGTTATTGTGTTAAGACATTTATACTCTACACCTAGTAAATTTCACATGTACCCTTTTAAGATGCACCGTGGGTGTGGTCCCACCAATAACCCTCCCTCCCCCCATCCGTCCTCCTCCTCCCTCTCCCCTTTCCGCTTTCCCCCTCTTCTTGGGCTATAATTGAATTATAGCTTTCATAAGAAAGCTATAAATTGGTTTCATAGTAGGACTGAGTACATTGGATATTTTTTCTTCCATTCTTTTTTTTTGATACAGAGCCTCAAGCTGTCACCCTGGATAGAGTGCTGTGGCATCACCAGCTCACAGCAACCTCCAATTCTTGGGCTCAAGCAAGTCTCCTGCCTCTGCTTCCCAAGTAGCTGGGACTACCGCAAGCCACAACGCCCGGCCATTTTTTGGTTGCCTGCCACAACGCCCGGCCATTTTTTGGTTGCAGCCATCATTGTTGTTTGACAAGCCCGGGCTGGATTTGAACCCACCAGCTCAGGTATACGTGGCTGGTGCCTTAACCACTTGAGCCACAGGCACCGAGCCTTTTCTTCCATTCTTGAGATACTTTGTTAAGAAGAATATGTTCCAGCTTCGTCCATGTAAACATGTAAGAGGTAAAGTCTCCATCTTTCTTTAAGGCTGCATAATATTCCATGGTGTACATATACTACAATTTATTAATCCATTCGTGGGTTGATGGGCACATGGGCTTCTTCCATGACTTAGCAATTATGAATTGGGCTGCAGTAAACATTCTGGTACCAATACCTTTGTTATAATGTGAATTTTGGTCTTCTGGATATATTCCTAGTAGAGGAATTGTAGGATCAAATGGCAGGTCTGTTTTTAGATCTCTAAGTATCCTCCAAATATCTTTCCAAAAGGAACATACTAGTTTGCATTTCCACCAGCAGTTTAGAAGTGTTCCCTTTTCTCCACATCCACGCCAACATCTCTGGTTTTGGGATTTGTGATGTGGGCTAATCTTACTGGAGTTACATGATATCTCAAAGTAGTTTTGATTTGCATTTCTCTGATGATTAAAGATGATGAGCATTTTTTCATGTGTCTGTAGGCCATGCGCCTGTCTTCTTCAGAGAAGTTTCTCTTCAAGTCCCTTGCCCATTCTGAGATGGGATTACTTGTTCTTTGCTTGCTAATATGTTTGAGTTCTCTGTGTATTCTGGTTATTAAACCTGTGTTAGAGACATACTCTGCAAATATTTTCTCCCATTCTGAGGCCTCTCTGCTTGCTTTACTTACTATGTTCTTGGCTGTGCAGCAGTTTTTTAGTTTGATCAGTGTATTTTTGATGCTACTTCAATTGGCTAAGGATTTCTCCTCATAAAATATTCGCCCAGGCCGATTTCTTCAAGAGTTTTCCCTGTACTTTCTTCTAGTATTTTTTATAGTTTCATGTCTTAAATTTAAATCTTTAATCCAGGTAGAGTCTATCTTAGTTAATGGTGAAAGGTGTGGGTCCAGTTTCAGTCTTCTACAGGTCACCAGTTAGTTCGCCTAGCACCATTTGTTAAATGGGGAATCTTTTCCCCACTGAATGTTTTTAATTGGCTTGTCAAAGATCAAATAACAGTAAGTAGCTGGGTTCATCTCTTGGTTCTCTATTCTGTTCCATACATCTATCTCTCTGTTTTTGTGCCAGTCCCATGCTGTTTTGATCATTATCGATTTATAGTATTGTCTGAGGTCTGGTAGCATAATTCCTCCTGCTTTGTTTTTATTTCTGAGTAATGTCTTGGCTATTCAAGATTTTTTCTGATTCCATATAAAACGAAGTTTGTTTGTTTGAGATCTTTAAAGTATGACAGTAGAGCTTTAATAGGGATTACATTAAAATTGTATATTTCGTTGGGTAGTATTGACATTTTAACAATGTTGATTCTTCCCAGCCATGAGCATGGTATGTTTTTCCATTTGTTAACATCTTCAGCTATTTCTTTTCTTAGAGTTTCATAGTTCTTTTTATAGAGATCTTTCACGTCCTTTGTTAGGCAAACTCCCAAATATTTCATCTTCTTTGGCACTGTTGTGAAAAGAATAGAGTTCTTGACTGTTTTTTCAGCTTGACTATTGTTGGTATATATAAAGGCTACAGATTTATGAGTGTTGATTTTGTAACCTGAGATGCTTCTGTATTTCTTGATAACTTCTAAGAGTTTTGTAGTAGAAACCTTGGTGTTTTCCAGATATACAATCATAACATCTGCAAAGAGTGAACGTTTGATCTCTTCTGATCCTATGTGAATACCCTTGATCACCTTTTCTTCCCTAATTGCGATGGCTAAGACTTCCATTACAATGCTAAAAAGCAGTGGAGACAGTGGGCAACCTTGCCTGGTTCCTGATCTGAGTGGAAATGATTTCAATTTAACACCATTCAATACAATATTGGCTGTGGGTTTGCTGTAGATGGCCTCTATCAGTTTAAGAAATGTCCCTTCTATACCAATTTTCTTAAGTGTTCTGATCATGAAGGGATGCTGGATATTATCAACAGCTTTTTCTGCATCAATTGAGAGAATCATATGGTCTTTGTTTTTTAATTGGTTTATGTGCTGAATTATATTTATAGATTTATGTATATTAAACCAGCCTTGAGACCCTGGGATAAAACCCACTTGGTCATGGTGTATAATTTGTTTGATGTGTTGCTGGATTCTGTTTGTTAGAATCTGGTTGAATATTTTTGCTTTAATATTCATT